>JAFVLL020019403.1:0-41723 GCA_021397915.2 Tor tambroides
TATATATATATAAAATTTGGGAGGGCGCCAATAGGGATTTCGCCTAGGGTGTCAAATTGGCTAGAAACGGCCCTGCACACACACACACACACACACATACATATACACACACACAGATACACCTGACATCTGTAAAGCAAAACTTATAACTTTCTCTCAGCTGGAGAACTTTGAGTCACAGAGGTAAAAATGAGCCTCTCTCACTGTTCATTACTATAAAACCGAGCTCTGGCTTGCATTGTTTTTTTTCATACTGTACACCATCTTGAAAATCACTTTTCTTTTGCTTTGAATGAGCATAACTGAGCTCACTTTTCCTCAGGAATGCACTTCTAACAGTTGAGTGCTGGATAATAAACGGGCTCGTATATCCATATTCACCCATCAGGTGGTCATCATGAGGATTCTTTTGGAGCACAGCATCGTGACTGATCTAGTGTGCAGAAATCATCAGGTAATTCTGTAATCGCCAAGCTAAATATAAACCATTTTAGTCTACATTGTGTTACGTAGAAGAAAGAAAGTCAGCTTTGGAACAACATGGGGCTAAGTGAATGATGACAGAATTTTCATTTTGGGTCAACTATTGCTTTAACACCTAAAAATGACACACTTGAACTTTAAAGTAAAATATTAAATTGGATTGGAACATTTTGTCTGTAGTGTGCAGACATCATGATTGACAGCTTTGGTGCAAGGGAGAACCTTTTTTTCCTTCTTTTCTTCAGGAGCACAAAACATATTTTGGATTCTTGGTTGCTGCTGGAATGTGAGCCATTGTTTTGTTCCTCTGTTTCTCTCTGTCTCCCCTCAAGCCTTAATCTTCGCAATGTTTTTATTTTCATTTGTCTTTTTCCCCTCTTGCTCTCTGAGGGCAATACCTGTTGGCCAGCATTTATGCTGTGGTTTATCTGTACTCCTGCGCCTTCTATTTTCCTTGCCAAAAGTGGTAAATCGTGCTTTCGTTCACCTCCTGGAGGTTTTAAATTCAGTCGGATTCCTCCGTGTCACAGAAGGTTTTGTCTTGCTGAAACTTAACGAAGTGCAAGTGTGTTGAGAAGCATATCTCCCCAGAAAGAGAGGGTGGGTGATGGTTGTTTAAAGTCTAGGTCTTTTTTCCCTCTCAGCTTGAAACAATTCTTTCCATTTCAGACTTTAGATCTGTGCCTGGGCCAAAACCATGTTGCCATTTCACATAATCCAGGCGGAGTTCAGGCCTTTAAGCCTAGACCAAAATGCTCAGGTTGTCTCATTATACCACGCTTTTCCTCTAAATGTGGTGTTTGCTCCGATACAAACACAACTTGATTCAAGCCTGTCCAGATGATGGTGGACCACCCAGGGCTGTGCTGAGTAGGCATTGCTGGTAGCATGGGTGGCACATTGGGTAAATTCCCTGGTTTCGCCGACAGTCAGACACCACGATTCATTGAAATCCATGTTTTGGTTCAAGGTTTTTGAACGCCAGGCTGTCACTCAGACAGAAGTGGAAATACCCCTTGTAATTTAGAGCCCAGCAGATGTGAACGAGAGACCTTGTTCAAGGTTGTGAGGATTATCACTGAAATACAGTAACCCAGTGTGGTGTTAGCACAGACTTTGCGGACATGCTTATTTAATTGGCTTGTGATGTCCATGAAAAGCCACCATGTCAGTCTATATTTTTGTGTGTAGTTATTTTGGATTGGATTTTGTGTTACATGTTAAGTGAACTTAGTTTTTAATACATATCTCTTATATATATAAAAGATGTATATAAGATGTATATGTATATATAAGTATTAAAAATATATTTAAAAAGTATTAAAAAATATTAAGCAGCTGTTTTCAACAATAAAAAAAAGCAACTTACCATACTCAGCTTTGCCATTACAAAAATGAAGTTCATTTTAAAATCTATAAAATCTATAAAATAGAAACAGTTATTTTAAGGCTTAATAATATTTTACAATTTTACTGTTTTACTGTATAAATGCAGCCTTGGTGACCATATGAGACTGCAGCTCAGACAAAAAATTATGGCCAAATATTTGCTTTGTCTCATGTTAAATATTTCAGGAATAATAAAAAAGTGGTACTAATAGCAGTCAAAGTGCGGTACAATAAACACATCACACAAACTGTGTTTTTTTTTCTTTCTTTTTCTGTCTCTTAGACATTTCTTGCTTTTATGCCAGTCTTGATTTAGATTACTGGCCTTTTGTCTTAGGGCAAACTTTAAAGATAATTTAAAACAATTGGACCTAGTAAATTTTGGCTTCAGGGGATGACTCTGTAAATGTCAAGACACAGGCTGTAACTCACAGAGATTTCTGGAGAGAGTTTGATGGAGAATATGACGCTTAGAATGGACATGTTTTTTCACAGTTTCTGTCCATATTACTAATGGTGTCTTGGAGATGGTTTTGTGGTCTATAAATGACAAGAAGATATATTCAGAGGATTGCAAATGAATAAAAAGGGGTTCATTAAAATGCAAAAGTTCATTATTTTACTATTATTTGATTTTGGACTGTGTAAGGGTGTCGCACAAGTACTCAAAACATAATCTTTTGGCAGTAAGATTGATTTTGAAGATATTAAAGATATTTCTACATCATTATACATTGCCATTTTCCTCCTCCTCTTTGACCGTTTGACCATTCAGATTCATTTTTTTTTTTTTTTGCATTTAAACTTCTGTAAATGACTTCTGTTGGTTTGGTATTGGGTTCATTATGCTTTCAATGAAAAATGGTGTAGAATTTACTTTGAATCCATTTTCATTCTGAATAATTACAAAGAAATGGCAAGTAACACACTGAAATAACATGAATTTCATAAGCAGAAAGATTGAAAGAGAATTTTCTTGTAAAACGTGCTCCAATAATCTTTGTTTTATTTACAGTTTTATTTACATCATAGTTTGATCTGCCACATCTTTCAATTACATCTTGCATTACATTTGAAATGACTTGTGAAATCTTGTTAAAATATAAAATTTGACCTCTAAAAAAGCGAACGGTACTACACAGCACAAGGTCTTTCCATGCAATTTCACTTGAACTCTAAGAAACCAGAAATAACAAAACATGTTCAACCTCTTTTGAAAACCTTTGATTTATTTAATTTGGTTTGTATATTGATTTATGCTTCTGCTGATAGTCAGGGCCGCAGAGAAATAATCTGACTCTGGGTTGTATTTGTAAATGCATCCAAGATTGACATACCAGCTATTTGAGTTTTTCCAGTAGTGCAACTGGCCTTGAACTTCACTTACTGGTATATTTTTCTTTATTTGTCAGCCAAAGTCGAAGCAACTGAATGGATATTAAGGGAGACGTAATCATGAAACAGTATTTGCAACCCATTTTTCCCCGTTATGTGACATACTTCTGAATTAAACAATAAGAATAAATGTTACCAAATGGAATTGCAGAAAATAATGCCTGCCAGTCTTCCATTGGGCAAAAAACAGATAGTCCCGCCCACAAATCAATGTAGTTACAACACAGTCTGTACAGTACGCTCTTCAGGAAACCAACCTGCAAATGCTTTATACTTGACTCTGCATATGAAACTAGGATAGAAAGTATTTTAACACTGAAAAAACTAGACTAGAAGGCTAAAGTGAAAACAAATGTTTGGCTAAGAATCGTTTGCTTCCCACGCTTCAATTGACGTTTGTACTCAAGTTGAGCCGGGGACTCTGAGGAGCTTAGGATAGGATTCTCTCTCATTTACTGTAAAAAACCCCCCACAATGATTCCATAAATTAGTTTAATGTGAAATTACAGAAAATTGAGCAAAAAGTCAATGTATTCTGATATCCAAAAAATGAAATCAAATTAATGTTGTTATTCCCTGTAATTCTTTATAGGAGCCAGTGAGATACTTGTAAGAATTAGATGGAACTCAGTGTGATAGCAGTGGTTTGTGGGTTGGAGGTAAATGTCTATTCAAGCAGAATTCACTTTGGGAAATTGACACTCTGTGTTCACAATACTAAATTAGCCGTGAGCTGAATATTATGACATTTGCTCGGAAAGACAAACTAGAATGTCACAGACAGACCCTCAAACCGGAGTCTCACATATTATTGAATTTTAGATGTTATGGATTGTGGCTTTTGAGCCGCGGCTCATTCAAAGGCCATGTTGAAGGTGAACATTGTAATTCTGCCTGTGTGTTCATCAATGGTGTTGTGAGGTCAAGAACAACATGAATATGCTTTAGATCCCAACAGCTGCTGAGAGCAGCCAAAAAACAATGGAAAAAGAAATATTTTGGAAACACAAACTCTGGCAGATTATGCATAAACTCTGAGGAAATAAATCTCTGACTGAAGATTTTTATAGGTGTTGGTGGGGGATGTGTCTTGGACTGCGGCAGCATAAATTAATTGTTTATAACTTTCTTACTCAAGGCCAAAACTAAAATGAACTGCCAATCTGTTCACATGATACACCCTGCTGTTGCTGTGCTGTTACTCTGGATGGCTTATTGAAGCTGTCAGTGCGCAAGAGGTTCCTTATTTCTTTACTTCTTGGATGCTGTAACTCTACTTTTTTAAGTCAGTTTGAGCTATTTTTTATATCCAAATCAGATGCTGCCTGATTGGCTACAGAGACTCTTTAATTCAACTGGTTGAGTTGATGATTTCCTTGTGTGAAGTCTGCTATAGTTCTGCTGAGGTATGATTAGGAAATGTAAAACCTCAAGCTTTGAAATATATTCATTGCAAATATTTGTTGCAGGGTTAAAATACTTAACTGAAAGTAAAACTGAAACTAAAACTAAAACCCAAAAACAACACATGTTTTCATTACTTAAAATATATATTATTTGAAGTTAAATAATATATAAAATAGAAACTTTTAATTATTTGTTTTAATTTATTTTAATTATTCATTTAATTAAATTTTAAAAACTATAGACGTATTTTAAAAAAACACAAAAAAATACCACAACAAAATTATTAAAACTTAAAATAAATTTAAAATGAAAAATATTAAAATAAAAACTAAAAACTGTAATAGTTTCTCAGTCATACTAAAATGACACTAGTTTGTCTGAACAATATTTTGTTTAATAACAGTGGATTTACAGTTACACTTTTTCTAATTATTAGTTCTCTTCTCTTTATTTTTCTTCTTATTTCCCTTTTCTGTACTACACAGACATGAACTCAGTTTCTTTTTAAAGTCTGGTAATTATATTTTATGTGTTTTGCATTTTTTCTTCACATTTGGTGTGAATAGGCCTTTGGTTGTGGTACAAGTCTTAATTTCCCTTTAGTGTGTTGTGGTTCCCACCACTTTCTTGCAGGGAACATTATGAAGTTCAGCCAGTTCCTTCTAAGTGCTTTCAATATGTTCTGCTTTTCTGCTGGCTATTTGTATGGATGATGTCACTCCACCTGTAATGTCCTGTGGGAGTCTGTGGTCACTGCACCATGCTGCACTACAGTCCAATTTCCTGCCTCATCAGTGCTGTGATGTCCCAGCCCTGGAAATAATCCACACTGAAATGTGTTGGCACTGAAATTCAGCACTAAACAGAGTTCCTCTGGCAGTTACCAGTAAGATGCATGTACTGTAGATGTTGCATGTTCTCATCCTTCTTTCATGTTCTGTTTTTTCCTGGCACAGTGATAGTTATTGAATTGATTAATGAGTAGTTAATCAGCTCTGAAAAGCTGCTTCTAAAGGCACTATGTAATATATTATTATAGAATATTATTTATTTATTATTCATCCATTATGCATGCATGCATCCATCGATCCATCTCTCCGTCCATCAGTTCATCCATCCATCCATCAGTCTATCCATCCACTGATCCATCCATCCATCTGTCCATCTGTCAGACCATCCATCCATCTGTTAATCTAATCATGCATGCATGCATCCATCCATCCATCCATCCATCAGTCCATCCATCCATCTGTCCATCCATCCATCCATCCATCCATCCATCCATCCATCCATCCGTCCGTCCGTCCGTCCGTCCATCCATCCATCCATCCATCAGCACATCCATCCATCCATCCGTCTGTCCATCCATCTGTCCATCTGTCAGACCATCCATCCATCTGTTAATCTAATCATGCATGCATCCATCTGTCCATCCATCTATTCATCCATCCATCCATCTCTCCATCCATCAGTCTATCCATCCACTGATCCATCCATCCATCTGTCCATCTGTCAGACCATCCATCCATCTGTTAATCTAATCATGCATGCATCCATCTCTCCATCCATCCATCTGTCCATCCGTCCATCCATCCATCCATCCATCCATCCATCCATCCATCTGTCCATCCGTCCATCCATCCATCCATCCATCAGTCCATCCGTCCATCCATCCATCCATCCATCCGTCCGTCCGTCCGTCCGTCCATCCATCCATCCATCCACTGATCCATCCATTCATCTATCCATCTGTCAGACCATCCATCCATCTGTTAATCTAATCATGCATGCATCCATCTGTCCATCCATCCATCCATCAGTCCATCCGTCCATCCATCCATCCGTCCGTCCATCCATCCATCCATCCATCCATCCACTGATCCATCCATCCATCTATCCATCTGTCAGACCATCCATCCATCTGTTAATCTAATCATGCATGCATCCATCCATCCATCCATCCATCCATCCACTGATCCATTCATCCATCTGTCCATCTGTCAGACCATCCATCCGTCTGTTAATCTATCCATGCATGCATCCATCTGTCCATCTATTCATCCATTCGTCCGTCCGTCCGTCCGTCAGTCAACACACAGGCATACAGTAAATTGATGTGATTAATGTAAATTGAATGTGATTAACATCTATGATTAATGGCAATTCATTTGATTAATCAATCTGTGCATCAATTTCTTTTTCTTCTTCTTTTTTTAAATGAATTGACAGCACTACTAATACATAACGAGAACTAAACCCTCAAACAGTCACACCAGGTTATCTTGAGTA
This sequence comes from Tor tambroides, assembly GCA_021397915.2. Taxonomy (NCBI): domain Eukaryota; kingdom Metazoa; phylum Chordata; class Actinopteri; order Cypriniformes; family Cyprinidae; genus Tor; species Tor tambroides. Next base: position 6,964 of record JAFVLL020019403.1, read on the forward strand.
TATTCCAGTTCACCCATGTGTTTTCAGGTCATTTTTTTTCACCTATTTTATGGAATGAAGAAAGCTGCTGAAGCAGATAAAGCCAATCAGACTGAGTGAACGAGCATGAATCAAGTGTCCTCCTCTGAAAGGTAGACATGTGGTCACCACATGGGTGATAAATCCTATAATACCTGGCTCAAATGACATAATACTGCACTCTCACACATCTCACTGCTTTTCTCTGTTTCAGAGCCAAGGAATGTGGGAGGGAAGATCTCTTAAGCTAAAATATGCAATTGTACGGAGAATACAACATGATTTCTTTTCTGTGGCTGCATTGATGAAGCATCCAACAGGACAGCATAATAATCTCTCTTATAATGGCTAGTGTGAATTTTAAGGTTGCACAACAGTTCTAAATTAAAAGTGCAAAAGGTTTGGGAGTGGATAACAAGTTTCTGTGCTTGTTTCAAGTGGTGACAACATTATGACAAGTGCACATCTGGTTTTGCACAATTCACTGGTGTTGCTTGCTTTTAATCATGCTGTTGTGAAGGGAGCCAGCTTCATGGACAATATAGATAAGTGTTTCCAATCCTCTGTGGTTTCAGAGGAAGACAAAAACATTACTGTATGATGATGATAAAATATGCTTTTCACAAACAAATAAAGAGTCAGCAACTTCAGTTTGCCACCATATTTTAGGAGTATATGCATGCACAGATGTGGTGGAATTTCCACTTCCACTTCTTCAACATTGAGAGGGCATGGAGTCCAGGTAATTACTGAACTGCCAAACGCACCCTTTTAATGCACAACAGGATGAACTGCAGGTATTATTATTGTCCAGCTTACTTTGATGTTAGCAGCAGATTTAGGCCTCTCCGTCTATCACACTTCTGCGTATTTACCTTTTTTATCAGCTGACATTACATTGAGTTTGCCCATCTTGGTCAGCTTTGCATCCTTTGTAGTGAGAATTTCCAGACTACATATTTATATAAGGTATCATAATAAGGTAAACATATAAATTGTACTAGCATATAGTGTATATATAAATGCAGAATACACTGGTGTTCAAAAGTTTGGGATCAGTAAGATTTTTAATGGTTTTTAAAGAAGTGTCTTATGCTCATCAAAGCTGCATTTGTTTGATCAAAAATGCAGTAAAAAACAGTAATATTGTGAAATATTATTGCAATTTAAAATAACAATTTTCTATTCTAACATACTTTACTTTTTTTAATACATACTTTACTTTTTTTAATATAATTTTTTCCTGTAATGTAAAGCTGAATTTTCATCAGCCATTACTAGTCTTCAGTGTCACATGATCCTTCAGAAATCATTCTAATAGGCTGATTTGTTATCAATGTTGGAAACAGTTTTTGCTGCTTAATATTTTTGGAAACTGTGATACTTTTTTCAGGATTCTTTGATGAATAAAAAGTAAAAAACAAACAAACAAACAAACAAAAAACAGCATTTATTCAAAATATATTGAAAATATTTTGTACCAATATACAATACTGTTTAAAAGTTTGGGGTCAGTACTTTTTTTTCTTCCTTTTTTTAAAAAGAAATTAATACTTTTGTTCAGAAAGCATGTGTTAAATTGATAAAATGTAATAATAAAGACTTATATTGTTAGAAAAGATTTCTGTTTTGAATTAATGCTTTTCTTTTTAAATTTTTTACTTTTCATTCATCAAAGCACATTTAGAATGATGTGTCAAGTCACCACAAAACTAAAACGTCTGTCATTTATGTTCTTTATGTTCAATGCATTTATGAAAAATTATAATTATTATGTGTACCCACAAACGTCCAAATTTTCAGTGTGCCCTTAAAGCGGCAGCATTACTGATCTCAATTGGACACTTTTGTCTGATAACTGCGCAATTAAATGTGAACCAGATCCAAGGTACTTTAAACTTGTCAATGTTGTCATTCGTCTAAATTCAAGAAAATGCTTTAATCACAAACCCTTAACACCACTAAAGACATAATCTCATTGTAAATATGTTCGTGTAACGAACTGCATTTTACCCTTATTACACCATTAGATAAACCAGAGATGTGTGCGGCATGTATTCTATGTACTACATGTCTCCTATAAGCATCAAGTATGAAACTATGCATTAATGTGAAAAAAAAAAGCCAGATTGTACACATCCATCAACAGTGAAATTACAACAGAGGGGATGGAATGTTTTTGTCCGCCTTGTTGTAACCCATGGAAAGCCCTGGACCGTTTTTACTGGATGCTGGGCCATATAGTATTGGCCATCCGAGAGCAAGTAAAGTTGAATTTGAATCACTTCCAAAGAGAACATATGATAAATGAGTGCTGAAAACATCAGCTCTAGTCATCTTACACAAATGCCCCTGACAACACAGGTTCAGCTCACAAAGTCAAAGATGGTGTTTGCTTTTCCACATGCCAAATGTCTTTTAAGATGTTATTAATGAACCAAATGTTACACTGAAAAAGTAAACAGGAAATCTCACTTTTTTCTTACAGGAAAAAAAAACAAAACCTTCAGCTTGAAATGCTACTTTGCAATGCTTACTAAAAACTGTAGTTGCTTAATTTTTTACCATTTCTTCAGTTAAACTTTTAGTGGAAACAATGTGGATTGAGGTGCATACCAAACTAATACTTGAGGAGCTATATTGTGAAATATTTAGTGAAATATAAGTTCCCACCGGATGTGCAAAAAACCCAAAAAGCCAACAGTGTTTTAACACATCTATGCATGTTATTGAGTTACGTATTCAATCAAATGTGTGGCTCTGGATAAGATATGCAATATAAAACCAAATCATAAAAGAGCATCTCAAATGCTTTAAATCTGAAAGGTTTTTAAAAAGACATTTCACAAAATATGTTTTTAAATGTGGCTTAATAGTTCAAATACTTTTTGGGTTCACAGTATTATTCAGTTGGCCCCAAGAAAACATTCAGCATAAATAGCATTGATTTTCAGCTTTTCAGACTTTGCATAAATGCCCTAAAATGCTTAAAATGCTATTAATTATATGGATTTGAGCTCTAGGCAAATATTTCATTATCTATCAGCGTTTAATGTGTGCTTAAAATCTTATTGACATTCTGTTTTGAAAGTTAAGGGTGTCCACTGTTTTTCTTTTCGAGTTGTGCCCATGGACATTTATTTTAGCCCTACACATGATGGATTAAAGATCATTTTTTGGCAATAAATTTTCCCTGTTGTCATTTTGATAGGACCAGAGGGCATATGCATTACATATCTTTTTCTGTTCTATGACAGCTCCGTTCAAACACAAGCGCAGGAGAAGATGAAGGACCCCGGCAGGGTGGGCTTCCTTCGTCCTCTCTGATTTCCCCATATGAAATCATTTCCCTGGGGAGATCCCTGTGGCGCTGTGGTTAAATGAACAGCTCCTCGGTGAGTAGATTCATTCAGAGTGCTGAAATAGAAATTAATCTTTTTTTGTATTAGTTCTTGATAGTAGCCTGTAAAAAAGAAGACTCACAAATGAGGTCACTTTATTATGATGTTTTTCCTGAGAAAGACTTCCATGTCTTCTCAAAGATATCAAAAGGGATGTCACACATTGAGCTTTTAATGTAATTTTATTTACATGAAAAACATCAGCAAACATCTCTGAGCATAAGAGACTGTTCAAAAACCTAAAAAAACAACAACTTCAAACTATAGTTTATCTGAGTAAAAAAAAAAGATACTTAAAACAGAAAGAGAATCTTGTTAAGTCTCCTATAAGCTATGAAAAAGCAACCTCTGTGCAGTTCATTTTTCCTTTGGTAAGACAGAACGCTTCATTGTACAAATCAGTCCTTGATTTATTAAATAAACATGGATTTATTTCTCTTTGTAAGATATATTCCTACATAAAATTCTGTAATGCAAATCTGTCAGGCATTACCAAGAAACCATCACAGCATTTGAGAGCGAGATGGATCAGGTGATAATACTGATTTGGCAAGACAAATAGCCTCATTCAAGTCCTCTACCATATGAAGCTCTATAGAAGCGACGTTCTTTGCTGTACCAATCAACAGACCTGTTTGCTTTTTTCTCCACAGTTGTTCACTGATTGATCGCACATATCCGTTTCGCTGTGTGCGCCGGCCAGTGTTTATAGATACTGGAGTGTGTTGGGTAAATACTGGGATTAACATGAAGGATCGATCCATTTTACATCAGCACGGAACTTTTGGAAACCCACCATGTTTCCTTCACAGGCTCTAATCCTGTGGTGGAGATTTCTCAGCTGCTCCTTCCACTTGTAGAAATACGTTCCCAGGCATCTTTGCTTCATATAGATGGGCAGACGATGTCAGAGTGGACGCACGTGTAGAAACGGACACTGAGTCACATAAACACTCATACACACTACACAGACCCGAATCAGTCAACATCAAACCGTGTCAGTTTGACACACACGCCCGGGGTGCAATGTAAATACGCTATGATCTGTTCTCTGATTTATTTACTACTGACATGCTTTTCCACACACTCATTTATAGACTGTCAAAAGTGCACGCTGGGAAGTGGCGTTACTGTGGAAAAAGAGACAAATCTATGCATTTGTATTGGATGATTTAGGAAACAGTTTGGCATAGTTGTCATATATCAACATGTATCTTTTTTGATTAAGAAAAAAAATGAAAATTCTGTCAGCATGTCCTCACTTTCATGCCGTTCCAAACCTGTATGACTTTCTTTCTTCCATGGAACACAAAATGATCAATTTTGCGGCATGCACAATGTTTTTTTGTCATATAAGAAAAGCCTACAGTGACCAAAAAGGGCAAAAAAGGATTCTGGACATTGAGGTAGAGTAAATAATGACAGAAGTTTAATTTTGGGGGGAACTATACCAGAACTATACAGTAACGTTTTGCTCATGTTTAAGTCAGATTCTTGCATTTCCATCAGTATTATTTTAGTGCTACCCTAGCCTTAGTTGATTTTGTGCAATTTTAGTGCAGGTCCAATTTTACAACCCTGGGGTTCCTGTGATACTTGAGCTGCTTTATTATTTTTTATTTTTTATCTACCACAATCTTTTTTCCAAGCCATTTTTAAAGTGTTTTATATTTTAATCTTCATGAAGATTTGAGGAATTCATAAAACCATAAAGTATTTGGATATTTAGGCCACACTTTGAAATGTATAAATGTCATTCCACTCTCAGTTGTGGACAAAACTCAGTTGTGGACAAAAAAAAAAGAAAAGAAAAAGAAAACAATAAGAAAAAGAAAAAAAAAGTTTTTTACAGTGCTATTGTGGTCAGTAAGATTGTTTAATTTTCCATTGTTTGAAAGAAGTCTTTTATATTCACCAAGGCATCTATTTGATCAAAAATACAGTAAACTGTTGATATTATGAAATATTACTACAATTTGAAGTAACTTTTTTTCTATATTAATATATTTTAAAATGCCATTTATTTCAGTGATTGCAAATCTGAATTTCCAGCAGTCATTACTCCAGTCTTCAGCGTCACATGAACCTTGAAAAATCATAATATGCTGATTTGATGCTTAAGAAAATTATCGTCTTATTATCAATGTTTTGTTGCTTTTTTTTTTTTTTTTTTTTTTTTTTTTTTTAATAAATAAATACATTTTTTTTCAGGATTTCTTGATGAATAGAAAGTTTAAATAGGAATCTTTTGTAACAACTTTAGATAAATGTAATGTGTCCTTGCTGAATTAAAATATAAATGTTAGTTGGTTAAATATTAGTTCTGTTAGAGATTATTTGCAGATGTCATTTGCTTTGATATTTTCTAATGCAATAACATTCATAAAATGAACATGTCCAAATATGTTTCATTGCCCTCGTACATAACCATTCATTCCCTATATAAGGTGTTTCTATATGACCAGAACATCCGCTGTGTCCTATGTGACAGAGTATGCCCCTTATGCAACATATGCAGCACAGATGTGCGGTTTCACATGTTTAAGCCACAGACACACAACCTGATCTGTCTTTAATATCTCCTATAATTACAAGTGTCTGCCTTTCACCCTAGAACTCCAGGATGAATAAAGTATTCACATATGAACACCGAATACATGTGGCATGCCAGTCAGTTTAATTTCAGTGATGCTGGTTGAAACTCTAAAGCTTCACACATCCCACCGACCTGACATCTAACAGAGAGCTCACCCTGAAGCCATTTTCAATGGATCAAATTGATACATTTTGTATTTGTTGCTATTTGTTGGGTTTCTATGTAATGTCTGTCTGACAAAGAAGATGAAGCGCTGTTTGGGTAATTTTCTCTTTGCTGGTCTCTTATCTCAGTCGCATTCATTAAAGTGGAAATCATGATGGATTAAATTTAGTCTGAGAAGACTCAGTGACCAAGTAAACCACAATTACACTGTGATTGTAATTGTGATGTGTTACTCACATTCAGGCAGGCAACAAAGGGAAAGTGCAATGTGTGTGTGTGTGTGTATATATATATATATATAATCAGTAAAAGTGTGCAATGTTTTAAGTTTAGAAACCATTAAATTGTCATTACAACTTAGTATACACAAAAACAACTTGATTCTCAGCAGTACTGGTCTGCAAACGTTCCTTAATGCCGATATGACCATCTAAATGTGATCTTATGTTACATATCATAAATTAAATGTCTGTTTTTCCATATTTCTACCCCTCTAGTCAACACAGCTTTCAAACTAGTTAGATTGTCTTGATGACAGACACGCAAGCAAGCTCCAGTGAAGGAAATCTGAGCAGACATCATGGAAGTTCATAATTTGCCATCTGCACGGTAAGGCTTTTGTGTTCATTTGCATATTTTGACATGGTGAAAGATGAGCCAATGAAGCTTTGGGTTGCAAATTTGGTGAGGTTTTAGAAAAGACAGACTGCATTGTTTGTGGTTTGTGGAGTTAAGTTAGCTTTAGCTGATTATGGCAGGGACGCCATGCCACTTATTTGAAGTCATGTAATGTTATCCTTATGGAGTCTTTCATGATTGAAAACACAGTCCGAGCCTTGATGATCCTGAGAACCCAGTCTACATATTATACAGTGACCCCAAAGTTCTCTCTGGACATTTCACTTTGAAACTGCCGCGAAACGTGCAGTAAGGTACATAATTATGGGGTTGCAGAAATGTATGTAGAGGCACGTATTTCCAATGAGCCTGGGTTGCCAAAACCACTGCCGAAATCATAGCACGCAACTGAACAAGAATGAATCATGTTTTGATTGAATCCTTTGAGTGAATGATTCAGTGATTTGCACATGAAAACAATCACTTTTTTGTTCCTGAATGAATCAGTGTTTTTAACGAAACGTTTGAGTGAAGATTTTATTACCCTACTCCTAAAAGTTTCTTGTCTCATTCCTAAATGAATCCATATTTTGAACAAATCATTTGAATGAATGATTTATTGACTCACTTGCTCATAAACGCTGTCATTTGTTGTGTAACATTGTGACCTGCAGAAAGAGTCATGAAAAATCTCCAGCTGTTGCAGAAAGCAAAGACATAGATCAGTGAGTTAAAGAACAGTGGGTTAAAGAATTGTTGCCCTGCAAATATGAAAGTACTAAAGAATTTTTCCACTCTTACCACAACAGGACTGCCATTGACTTGTTGTCACCCTAGAGGTACAGTATGAGAAATTTAACACTAACTACCTATTGATGTAACAAGAGTCTTGTGTTGTTTTATTACGGTGATACAAGAAGGTTGCCATAGTGTTAAAATGATACGACCACAGAGTTACTCGAAACATATGGCAGGGAAACCACAGTGTTAGCAGAGGTTAGACATGGCTATGACAGACCTGAAAAGAATGAAACAGATATGTGCTTCACTGTAACATCTGATTTTCTGCAGATGTGCAATACATCACTGTCAGAGATGACACATTTTACTTTTGTAATCGGTTAGAATTACAATAATGCATAGTAAGTTAGTGATAAGTAGAAAAACAGTTGTCTTGTTGTCAAAATCACTTAGACATTTTTAAAAATATCTTTCAGATATGTAACCTGTTATATTCATTTCTCATCTAAGATAATCCAAAATTCTCACACATAAAGTGTCTAAATTTAGGGCTTCTAACTAAGAAAGCTTTGAAATTCTCCTCACAAGAGATGATTTATCATTTGTAGTGATGCATGGAGCTCTATCGTTGTATTTAAGAGCTGAGCTCATCTAGCCAGACCCTCTGGCCCTTAGTAAATTATGAAAAAATTGGTGACGATAATTCACAAGGTTTCACTTAAGATTATTTTTCTTGAATTGTACTTTTTCTTTGGCCTTTTAAAACACTTTGGGTGAAAAATAGGGTAGTTCTGGATATCCGTTTGCCATGAATTATAAATTGGGACACCTTTATTATTAAAGTAAAAATGAAAAAAGGGATGTGCAAAAACATGTTTACATCTTTACCTCGAGGTCATTTATGATTCACACTAGAAAGGTATTCTTAGTGCTGCTGACGCAGTCTAGCAAAATTGCCTGTTTTTCTTTTTAGAGCTGTATTTCGCTACAATAACCAAGATTACAGACTATGTGAAAGCCACATAATGCCTGTTATTTTATTCTTTTAATGGTGGAGGATCTCTGTTCTGTCTGAATGGAGTCTGTAACCACCAAGACAAAAATCAGTGACATGAAAGAAGAGATTAACGCACATGCTGTTCCATATGAGCTGCATACGTAGACAGCATTTTAGTGCAGCGCAGATTAATGATATAATTATGCTGCCTGATCCATCATTTTAGCTGAATTCTAAGGCAAAATCACATGATCTATCTATCTATCTATCTATCTATCTATCTATCTACAGAGAGAGAGAGAGCAAATTAGTCACTTATGAGGATCCAAATAAAGATTTGTTGCTCCAAGTTTTGTGACATTTACAAATAATTTGAAATGTTTATTTCAGTTTTTAAAACAGATGAAAAGGCCAGCCAAAATTACTTGCAATATTTACTTGTAATAATTTGCTTTTATCTGTATTTTTTTAGTATTTATTATTTGTAATTCTTTTTTTATTAAATTTTTTTAATTCATTCATTCATTCATTTACTTATTTATTTACTTACTTCAATAAGTAAATAAATAAGTTTATCTCACAATTCTGACTTATTTTTTCTTGTAATTCTGAGGGGAAAAAAGTAAGAATTGTAAGTTTATGTCTTGTAATTCTGAGTTTACAGTACATCTCGCATTTCTGTTTTTTTCCACCATGGAATAAAAAATAAAAAAGGTCACCTAAAAGTAGGTGACTTTTTATTTCATATATCTCATAGTTCTAACTTTTTAACTTATGATTCTGACCTTTTTCACTTATAATTGCAAGAAAAAGTCTAAATTGTGGGATTTAAACAGAACTATGAAGAAAGTCAGAACAGTGAAATACAAACTTTTTTTTACTTTTTTTTTTTTGTTATATATGCTATGGCAGAAACATGCTTTCATAAGTTAAATCTATGCTGTTTGGATTTATTTTGTTTGTGTTTAACAGTGATAAGACCTGTTATATGAGGTTTAATAAAGGTTAAAAAAAAACTTATGACGTTTCTATGATAGCTGATTTAGAAGGTGGAACAGGACTGCGCACTTTCAGCCAAATCTTGCGATATTTTTCCATTGAGCAATTACGGAAAAATGTCATTTTAATAATTAAACATTATTATGACTTTATGAATTGGTTAATTTATTTACATCGTCAACTTGTTTTACAGTTCAAACAGAATATTGCACAATAAAGTTTTCTGAGTATGTTTTTGGCACCGCTGCAGATCTAATTTAGCACGTTTCTTTGGAAAAAGCTCAGATGTATTGATTGGTGATGGCAGTGGGCTGGAGTTAATTATATCTAATGTCCCCTTACAGTTCTCTGGGCTAGAGTGCAGAGCCTGCACTGTGTCTACAGACTCCCAAACGTGGCGTGATTTAGCAGCTTTTTCTGCTCTTTTTAATCCCTTCTGCCAAAGTTTAGACCTCTGAGAAATTCTATTTTATGAAGAAAAGAAGGTTTTCCATGTCTCTGTGCATGCTTCATAAACACTTACTACCTGAGCTTTGGGTTTGCTCAGTCCTGCTGGGAGAAAATCAAGACTCCCTTGACTTATTAATGATGATCGTATATTCTCAATTCACCCTGTGAGAGGACAGGTGCTCGGCTGAAATGGGGTGAAAGGAACATTTTGGCAACATAATGGTGAACTGCTCTGAATCAGAAAACAGCCGCATATCTCTCGGGTTTTATTTTTTAAGAGCTCTTATCAGAAGTGGAGTGTATATTTTGAAATCATATGATTGTGTGCTGGGTGTGTGGCTTTTCCTGTTTTCATGAACCTTATTTTTTTAAGAAAACAGTGTTTTGTATTGTTTTTATCATGTATTTTCCATGTGATTCAACTGCTTTTTTTTTCTCTCTAATCTTTAACAAGGCTGCATTTATTTGATGAAAAATACAGTAGAAATAGTAATATTATAAAATAATTTTGACTTTAATGCATTCATTTTTTTCATATGTGGCTGGAAATGGACTTCCATATAATTTTGACTTTTAAAATCATAATTTAGATTTTTTTTAATCTCATAATTTTGATTTAGTATGTCATAATTTTGCTTTAGTATGTCAGAATTTTGACTTTTTATCATCTCATAATTTTGAATTTGTATCTATAATTACGATTTTTAAAGTCATCATTTCAACTTTTTATCTCGTAATTATAACTTATCATCGTTTTGACATTTTATCTCATAATTTTGACTTTTTATCTCATAATTATGACTTTTACAGTCAGACTTTCTACATTTTTAACTCATAATTATAATTTAATTAAGTCATAATTTTGACTTTTAAAGTCATCATTTCAACTTTTTATCTCATAATTAAAACTTGTCATCATTTTGACTTTTTATCTCATAATTTCGACTTTATAAGTCATAATTTTGACTTTTTATCTCATAATTACACTTAATTAAGTCATAATTTTTCCTTTTTAAGTCTTAATTTCTATTTTTATCTCATAATTATAACTTAAGTCATGTCAACTTTTTATATCATAATTTCAACTTCATAAGTCATAATTTCACCTTTGTAAGGCATAATTTTGACTTTATATCTCATAATTATGACTTTTGAGTCATAATTGTGACTTTTTATTTCATAATTATGACTTAGATATGTCATAATTTTGCCTTTTTAGGGCATTAATTTTTTTTCTTATGTGGCAGAACTGGGCTTCCATAGAATTTTCAGCAGCCATTACTCAATTTTTTTTTATATATAATTATAAAAATCTAAGTGTCATCTAAGTTACTAGCGTAATGGCTGCCAAAAATCCACAATAGAAGTATTAAATTGCAATAACACAATATTAAATTGTAATAATATTTCAAAATGATAAAATACTTAAAGTTTTAATCACATGGAAAAAACATATTATAAAAATTGCATACACACACACACAAATATTTATTTTTCATCTGACATTGACATTTATTGTGACATTATTTAACATGACACCCACCTTGAATGCATATTTGATAAATGTCTGCAATACATGAAAAAATGACAACAATTAGTAATGCTGTACAAGTTCTCATTGTTTAAAAAATCATTGTGCATCAGACACATGTTTGAAAACTCTCAAACTCTCTCTGTGACCTCTATAAATGATTTAAAATGTGATTTATTATATCCGTTCCACCGATAAAGCCTACTACAGGTTGTTTGCATGCAGAAGCGTGTCGTCCTAAAGGTGATAAGGAGAGCTAATCTTTTTTTTGCTGAGGTTCATCATTCCCACGAGCCTGTTCTTATTAGCGATGCACAGTTCCATCAGAAACAACCTTCAAATGGAGCAATATCCTGTGCTGGCTAATTATCAAACTTCAGATCTTAATAGATCTTTTGTGAAGGTAAGAGCAAAATCAATCACAAATGTAGCCTGAGAGCATCCTCTTTCAGAGGACCAATTTGTGCATCATTTCACATCAATCGCTATCTCACAGCCTCGTGTAAATTGAAAGCAGAGTAAGGCGAGTGAGCGAGGATGGATCTGGCCACTCTAGCGCCTGTCTTCCTCAAAAATATCACCCGAGGGTGAGAATGAATCAGGCTGAGGGCCCATTTTCCAAGCAATGGCTCGCTATTGTCAGACTGCACGTAGAACTTTGCTTTAATTCTTTCTATCATCACATACATTTATCATTGGGCCTGTATTACCCAGGGTTGTGTGCTAATGCAGTTTTGAAACTGCTGATGTGAGAGGAGGGTCCCACTCAAACAGATGTGAACGGATATGTTTGAGATCTGCTTGGGCCCCAGATGCATTCATTTTACATCCACACACATTCTGTTTCCCAGCAGATATTCTGAATGGATACTTACACTAATCTCCCCGAAGATGTGAACAATTGGTCATTTAATGGCAGAAGGAATACTATTTAAGCTCGCATAGCTACCTCCCCAATGTTTGGTCAAATCCATTTATCATTTTGTCCAAAGGTGGTCTATATTACCCAGAGAAAGCATATATCTGGAAGCTTTCACATTCATCTCAATGACAGTTGCTCAGCAGGCGGAGGATTTCTTGAACGTATGTATTTATATAATTATTACAAAAGTATTATATATATATATATATATATATATAAAAACATCTCAAATATATATGTAAATTATACATATAGACTATCAGCTAAAAGCTTGGAATAATTACGATTTTTAAGAAATTTTTGAAAGAAGTCTCATCAAGGCTGCATTTATTTGATTATTACAATTTATTTTATTTTGTATTTTAATGCATTTTAAAATATATTCCTGTGATTCTAATATGCTGATTTGGTGCTCAGTTAATAGTTATTGACATTTTTATTATCCATGTACTGTGTACACTACCATTTGAAAGTTTGGGGTAAGTTTTTTTTTTTGTTGTTGTTTTTTTTTACTTTTATTTAGAACACACACACACACACACACACACACAGTCACGAATCCAGTCTATGAACTTCAGTTCACTCACCACCAGAGGTCACTCGCTCACCACATTGACTCTTGCACTACACTAACTGTTGCACGTCACCCCCGGACTGCATTTCCCATCATCCATTGTACTCACAGCTGTCACCAATCACACATTGCACTGATTACACAACTGATCCCATCAGACACGCTTTATAAGCCTTGGACTTCCTCTCTGTCATCGCCAAGTATTGTATAGCGTATATCCTAGCGATAGCTACTCTACGGAGCCCACTCAGTTATCATGGTCTTGCCTTGCCTGTTTTCTCGTGTTTTGATTCCTGCCCCTGTTTCCTGGATTAACTCTTTGCCTCGCCGTTCGGACTCTGTTTGCACCTCGTTTGGACTTTTGCTCGTGTACCTGGATTATCTCTCTGCCTTGCCCTGTTGGATATTGTTCGCTGATCGCAGACCTACGCTTGCCCTAGAATTACTCTTTGTCTTGCCTCGTCTATGTCTGTTTGCTGTGTATCAACCAATGCACACACACACACACACACACACACATATATATATATATATATATATATGTATATATATATATATATAGCAACAAGGACACATTAAATTGATCAGTGACAGTAGAGACATTTACAATTTTACATAAAATAAAATAAAATAAATACTGTTCTTTTGAACCTTTGATGAATACTTCGATAAAGTAATTTTAAAATAAATTTACCATGGTTTTCACCTTTAATAATAACAAGAAAAGTTTTTAAGTTTTTTTTATTTTTTTAAACAAATATATATATATATATATATATATATATATATATATTACAACAAGTAAACAAATAAATTGGTTAAAGTGACAATAAAGACATTTGCAATTTTACAAAATAAAATAAAATAGATTCAAATAAATACTGTTCTTTCGATTCATTAAGGAAATTTTGAAATAGATTTATCATGGTTTTCACAATACTAAGCAGCAAAAACTGTTTTCACCATTAATAATAAGAAGAAATGTTTGTGAAACAAATTAGTATATTGAAATGATTTCTAAAGGATCATGTGAAACTGGAGAATGGAGTAATGGCTGCTGAAATTTATGTGTTTATATTTCTTCTTTTTTTTCTTTTTTTTACCTTTTTTTAAATATACAGGTATGCATATGCAAATTATATATTATGTTTAATTATAACAAAATTACATATACATCTAAAATTAGTTTACATTACATAAAATGTATATATATATTTGTCTATATGTGTATCTTTGTCTATATATCTGCTGCTATGTGCTATTTATGGCTGTCAGTGGAAAGATGGAATGGAATAAATGAAAACAATGAAAGATATTTTTGGCAGAATGTTGTAGTTACAGCATCTACCAGTAGGGGCAAACTTTCCAGTGCTATAGCCAACATAGGCTCTTCGGTTTGTCAAGGCTTGCTTATGTGGCAATGTGGCTCCATGCAATTCATGCTTTTAAGTTAAAAACACAAGACATGGTCCCCTACCTCCTGTAAACCACCGTAACTCAGTTTTGACATATTTGAGCTCAGCATCTCATTAAGGTACCAAAATCACTCCTTCAGGGAGAAGTGCCTCTTATCTCCAAGCACGCTCCCCTCTAACATTCTGCCTCCGCGCTAAATCTTTTCCTCTATGCATTAGGAGTGATATAAAACACAAAGGCTGAGTATACGGATGACAGTCAGGTCAGTGCCTGAGAGGGGCTCATATGTCAGCGTGGCAAGATTGGCTCCAGATGCCGTGAAATGCATTACAGACCAACAGTGGCTTTGTAATGTGAACGTGTGGGATGAGAGCCGCATGCTTCCCTCTTGATATGGGCAGCAGACGTATGCCTGGGCCCCATGGTAATTGTCTGAAGAAGCTCTCCGAGCACAATAGGTGGGAGGACACGCTGTTGGCTGCTGGGTCTGTTCTAATAAACAGGTCTTCTGGAGGAGATGTGAGTTTTATGCTGGTGGTAGACTCACGTAGACAGACTTTTCACAGTCTGGTACTCATTGTAGCACATTCTGTTTTTACATTTAATTTAAGGGAGGAGTTACAGCAGACTGTACAGAAAGTGTATTAATATAATACCAACATGCCTGTAATATGCTAGTCTATAGGATACTATAGGAAACTGCTCTTTATGTTTTTTTTTTCTTTCAAGTGACAAAAGTTATTTCATTAATGCATCTAATAATGAAATAATTGTTATACTTGCTTTGTTTTAAATTATTTTGAATATGTTTATTTCTAAGCTTTTTGCCTTAAACAGCTTCACATTCATGTAATTTTCCATAAATGTTGTAATGTTGCTTGTGGGTTTTTTTCACCAAAAAATCTCACCTTTATATATTTCAGCAAAGTGAATTGAATTTCACAAGAATGTGAAATGCCCTAATTTGTGGGATTTATGTAATGTACTGTAAGTTCACATTTGCTCCTGTAATTTCAGCAACATATTTATAATAAGTATATATTATTTCTAATGTAATTTTACAGTGACAGCTGTAAAACATGGCACATTCACAGTATATATGTATAGCATATGCTGTGCTTTTTACAGTACAACTGTAGTTAATGATTTACTGTACTCTAACTGGCACCTAAAACTGCCAATAATTTACTCTAAATTTTACAATATTTTTCACAGTGACATAATAGTAATAATTAATAATAATAATAATAATAATAATAATAATATTTTTTTATTATTATTAATAATAATAAATGGATGGGCAATGCCATTCAAAAGTTTGAGGACAATCAGAAATCATTTTCCTTCAGAAATCATTCTAATATTTGATGTTTAAGAAACATTACTTATTCTTTTCCTCAAGATTTTTTGATGAATAAGAAAAGACAGCATGCATTTTTTGTAACAGTCTTTACTATTACTTTTGATCAATTTAATACATATTTTATTTAAGACGTGTCAGTTAAAATAACTCTACTATAATATTTAGAAATGCACTCAATATGTCACTCAGTGTATGTGTGTGCTATGAAATGCTATGAATATAGACAGGACAGGGAGGCAGTTCTAGCTTTTGGAAAACATCTATATGATATTCCATATTTGATTCCAGGATTAAGTGGAAAGTCAAGCCTGGTGGTTGGTAGATATGGTTCTCAATCAGTAGTTAAGCGCAGTGAGGGCCTCCAGATCAGCCATAATGAACGGCATGCTAATTGGACTCTGGCAACCTCTGTCCTCATCTGGCCGCCCTTTATTATGTATGGGTGGAACAGGCAGGAGCCAGGAAGCCCACCACTTCAGAGCACACCGCAACACAAATAAAACTGCACTGATGAGATTAAGCAATTCAAGATGTGCGTGTGTACTTTTTAAGGCAAACAGCGAGAGAGGGACTGTTCCGCTCTTCCGTTGTTGTTGCTGTGTCCTGTTGTCAGGTCTTCGCGTGCACACCTCGCACAAAGCCACATGCGCTCGGTTCCAGTCAGTAAACAGAGCTGTTTTCATTGTGCCCTTATGTGTCACACAATAAATAAACATTGTTTCCCATAACTGTAGACAAATACAAGAAGCTAATTTAAAATCTTTAGTCTTGGGAGGATGCTCAGACGACTCTCAGTGATTCATTTTTGATGAATCCTATTGTTGGCTAAAAGAAGAGTGGAAAATATGAATAAAAAGAGTGATCAGGATGTTACAGTGCAGATGAAATGTAATTGAATTTGAAATGTTAGTTTTATGCACATGCACATTTTACTGAACCAAACAAGCATGAGATGTTTTTAAAACATTTGGTTGCAGTTATAGGAGACGCCCCTGTATAACACGTGAAAAGTCTTCTAATACTGTATATTGTAACATTCAAAAAATCTTGGTACTTTATTTTAGTATTATTTATATACTGGTACAGCATTTATAAATATTGAATTCAGCTTTTAGTTTTATATTTTCAGTTTTAAATTTAATTTTATGTTATTTGCTTGTGAAATTTCTTTAGTCTTTTTTAAACATTAAATATTAAATTTATTATTAATATAGCTTTAATTTATTTTTAATTGAGTTTTAGTCATTTTAGTACTTCAACTTAAAACATTTTTATTCTCTATCTATCTATCTATCTATCTATCTATCTATCTATCTATCTATCTATCTATCTATCTATCTATCTATCTATCTATCTATCTATCTATCATTTTGGTACTTTATTTTAGTATTATTTATATACTAGTATATTATTAATATTATATTAATATTTCAATCAGCTTTTATTTTTATAGTTTCAGTTTTAAATTTAATTTTATGCTATGTGCTTGTGAAATTTTGTTAGTCTTTTAATATTTCTAGTTAGCTTTAATTAATTTTTATTTCAGTTTTAGTAATTGTAGTACTTTAATTTAAACATTTTATCTATCTATCTATCTATCTATCTATCTATCTATCTATCTATCTATCTATCTATCTATCTGTCTATCTATCTATCATTTTGCTATGTGAAATTTTCTTAGTCTTTTTAAATATTTCTAGTTAGCTTAATTTAATTTAATTTAATTTAATTTAATTTTTATTTATCTATCTATGTGAATTGGAAGAGATTTTTGAATGAAAATGTCTTAATTTTAACAGATTAAAAAAGCATTACTGCAACATTATGAAAAACTGTAATTATTAATTTAAAAAATCGTACTTAAGTACAGTTATTACGGTTACTTATATAAAATAACATTATCACAACCTTTTTATAGCTAGCTGGGACTGGAGCCCAGAGTTTTGATGCCCAGGCCACCATGGCTTTATAAGTTGTTTTTTGTGCTGTTGTCTGGGATTTTGTTTTGCTTCTACTTAGACTGTCTCATTAGAAGACAATTCCTGTGTTTATGTTTGGTGCTTAGTGTGCATGTGCAATTGTTTGTGAAAAAGAGATTTTACCAGTATGTGGAGAGAGTGCACAGTTCAGTTCTGTCAGTTTTTTTCATACTAGAATGCTGGCCTCATTTTTAAGCCCGTCTGTCAACAGGCGGCCATGCTGACAGCACACTATACAGTACATGCTGGAAATAAGGTACAGTAAGTGCTTAGAATTAGCACTCACTGAAATGACACCATCCATTCAGCCTTCAAAGCCTTCAAAGGAATCCATTTAGGAGGTTTTGAGACTTCTCTTAGCTGTGTGATAAAGTGTGATGGATATGATCTTGAGGAGAATGGCTCCTCAAGTCTACAGTACACTACACTTCTAATATATGTTCAGTTATTCATTCTATTATTTCTATTAGCACATACACATAGATGAAGATGATACAGAAGGATATTAAAAAGAAGTGATGAAAAGATGAACTGATGTTTTGTCATGTTTTTAGCTTGATCTTGTACTGTATCTTGTGTCCTTCAAATGTTTTCAAGTTCATACATTCAAATTTAAAGGTGCATTACTAAACTTTGGCCTCTCTAGCACACAAAATCGCAAATTAATGATTAATGATGATTTTTTCCCCCATGGATTGTTCTGATGGTTTGATCATTTTCTTCCACGTTTGACATGACGGCTCAAAATTGAACACCGCATATTGTATTGTAGTGAATCAGTGAATCAGGGCAAAAATCAAGATAAAGTGCATCCAGATAAAACAGTTCTGAATACTAATATTTTATCAATTAGTAACGGAAATTTTTTTGTTTGTTTTTTACAGAAAACAATAGTTCTTATTTCACTAATTTTCACCAAATATATGTATGTTTTTAGCAACATTAGTCAAATTACTTTATACATATATATATATACACTGAACAAACTTATAAACGCAACAATTTTGTTTTTGCCCCCATTTTTCATGAGCTGAACTCAAAGATCTAAGACTTTTTCTATGTACACAAAAGGCCTATTTCTCTCAAATATTGTTCACAAATCTGTCTAAATCTGTGTTAGTGAGCACTTCTCCTTTGCCGAGATAATCATCCACCTCACAGGTGTGGCATATCAAGATGCTGATTAGACAGCATGAAAACCAGTCAGTATCCGGTGTGACCACCATTTGCCTCATCTCCTTCGCATAGAGTTGATCAGTTCAGCTCAAGAAAAATGGGGGCAAAAACAAAATTGTTGCATTTATAGTTTTGTTCAGTGTATATATATATATATATATACACACACATATATACACACACAGTATATATACTGTTATAGTATTTATTGATATTTTAAACTAGCTTTTTTGGTATATTTCAGTTTTCATTTGAATTTTTATTTACATTTTTTTATAGTTTTTTTGTGTAATGTTTCTGTTAATTTATTTTTATATCAGTTTTAGTCATTTTAGTACTTCAACTCAAACTCAGAATTTTATTTCAGGTAGTTGGCAATTCAATATTTCTCATTTTCAGTTGAATTTAAATGTGATATTTAGATTTGACTTTATTTCAGCTTTATTTCAATTAACAAAAACTATAGTGATTCGAGTGTCCAAAAATGCCTGTTGTATCCAGCATGTTGTATCCTGTCTGATTCACTTACATAGATTATTTTGTAGTATTTTTGATTCACAACATGCTTACAGTCTAACATGTACAAACAGTAGAGCAAAATGTTTATATTTCTATACTTTTAGGAATAGAATTATCAGGACCCTTTATCAGCTAATGGTAAATAAAGGCTATAAATGTCAACAATTATTGAAAACAACAATGGGAAATGTGTACTCTAATGTAGTTTGTATACTTAAGAACCATTAGAAATGGTCATGGAGATTATTTGACCAATATGGAGTCACCTTTGAGGATACTGTGCATGGAAAGCCAGTTTCAAAGCACTGTTCTTGGTGTAAATACGTTGAGTAAAACCTTCTCTTCCTATTTTACATGGTGTGACCTGTGGCCTTACAGTATATGACCCTTCAATGGAAAAACCATTTCCAGCTGAGTCACTGCTGTTTGTCCTTCTCACATACAGATAACCAATTATTTCCCATCCTGTTTTCATTGCTAGCAGTTTGTATGTGCGAAAAAAGATAACATTTGATGGTCGGTGTGTTATGTTTGTAAGTTCAGGGCATAATGTTCAACAGTGTGATGGTCAGTGTGATGGTCAGTGTGCGAGTATGGTTTCTTGGCTTTATTTTATCAAGATTTGAAAATGGTTTCTTATTAAAGGTGTGGTCAGACCAGAACAATATTTTTGTCTAAAGTAACCGGTGAAATGTAATTTGTGGGGGACAGTGTGCATAGTTTGTGTGGCAACCCAAACACGAAGTAACCTAAACGCATATTTCAATGATGTTTACCGTATAGAATTCAAAGTGGTCTTTATGTTTTAGTCCAGCTGAGTGGAAACAGACATGGCTCTGGGTAATGGAAAAAGAGACTGTTTTGGATGACTGTCAAAATATTATCAATCAATATGACCAATCTAAATATTTTTTCCCCCACATTGTACATCTGTCTCACTCTGTGTTATACTGATATGCCTACTGTGCTGACCCAACGTCCAGATAAAAGCCTACGACACACAACGGCCAGGCACAGAACGCTTCTATAATCTCAGACAGAGCTGTAACCAGTGGGATGTAATTAAAGCACCTCAAGCGGTGCACAAAAGCAGCTCCTCTGAAGCTGAGGATATTGTCCATGTGGTGCCTTTAGTTTTATTTTCTGCATGCAGGGAAAATATGCAGACCACAGTTGGACTTTTTCATGTTTCATGACTCAGTTTGTCATAATGTATTTCCATCATATTTTTCCATTTGAATCTTTCCAAATGCATTGTTGTCTAAGTAGTATGTTAAGAACCGATCCACTAGACCATTAGAATTTTCAGCCTTATTTTAATCTTGTGATGTTCCTTATATAAAAGAATAAATATATAAATACTAATTTTTAAAATGTTTTTGTAAAAGGTCTGCATTTATTTGATCAAAAATACAGTAAAAATAGTAATATTGTGAAATATTATTCAAATTTAAAATAACTGATTTAACAATATATATACATCAATTATATATTTCACTATCAATGTTGAAAACCGTTTTGCTGCTTAATATTTTTATGGAAACCTGAATTCAATTTTCCCCCCAGGATTCTTTGAATATTAGATTTTAATGATCAGCAGCATTTATTTGAAATAGAAATCTTTTGTAACATTATACATGTATTTACTGTCACTTTTGGTCAATTTAATGCATCCTTGCTGAATGAAAATATTTGTTTTTAATTTTTTTGAATAGTATTGTATCATAGTTTCCACAAGAAATTATTCCTGATCATCAAATAAGCATATTAGAATGATTTCTGAAGTCCCCTGAGATTTAAAAAAAAAAAAAAATTAATAGAAAGAACATAATTTTGAAATAGTTTTTGTTTGTTTGTTTGTTTTTCCTGTCACTTGTGATCATTTTAATGTGTCCTTGCTAAATAAAAGTATTAACTAAAACGACTACACTGCAGTATAGTTATACGGTATATACTGTATGAATTTCTTACATTCACATTCTTTCAATTCAACTAAAACCATAAATAATGTTGCATATATTCTTTCTTAACTCAATGTAATTTATTTATTTATGTTCTGACCCTCCAAATTTTATGAAACTGTAAATCGGTTAGGAGACTGGAAGATAATTCTGTGCCCGGGGCCCAACATTTGGTGCTATGCCCCTGGTCACAAGTAACACAGTCTTCTCTGTTTATGGAGATGTATATGGAGCATTTCACTACATTGCGGATGCGGCAATGGTTGTCATAATAATCGTGCTCTGCGCGCAAGTTTCCAACCAAAGAAACACAACTGTATCTGAGCATTAAGATGCCTGAAACCCTGTCTTACAAAAGCTGTAATTATTTCATGTAGCCTACTATATTCAGCAAAGTTTAGCATGTTTGGCAGTATTTTCTCACAATTTTTGTGTTGCGAAAATGTATTATTATAGCTTTTATATTTAAAACTGAGAAAGAGAGAAAAAGAGAGAGAGAGAAGGAGAGAGAGAGTATATTTCGTCCAAACACTCAGCGGTAAATCAGCAGTCAGTAAACTGGGCCAGTTCTATTGTTGGTGCCTTGCAGCAGAAAACAGAGTCACTCCTTGCATTAGTATTCAGGACTGGACTCATTACAATTCAGACAGTTTTCTTGCCTTCTGCATGTTTGCCTGTACACTATAAATGAATTACTAACTTTACAAAACCCAGATATCACAGATCTAATGAATAAACACTGAATTTAGAACAGGTTTGCATACATGCATAAGATAAACAGTCAAAAACTGACTTGAAATAACCATCTGAATACTATTCATTTTTATATCAAAAGCTTCCATTTTATCAGACACTTTCGGTAACAATAAATAAACCATGGGGTGACAAATATGCAGTGTATTTCTCATTCAGCCAACAAAGAATGAACAAAAAAGAACTTAGTGCACCTTTAAATCATGTGTTAATAATAGTCAAACTGCAAACTACATACATGCAGGTGTTTGGTTATTTTAAAGCTTGTAAAGGACTATCTGAGTATTCAAAAGGAGCGAGTTTTATTTCCTATGTGGGAAAGCGAAGCTTTTAAAAGCTACATGCCCTTGGCAAACTTCCTCATGTAATGCTTTTAATGTAATGGGTCTTAGGAGGGGAAGTTGTAAGTTACCAAAAGGCAATTTTGCGAGCTTCCTCAGAGGTGCTAAATTCTGCACTCAAATTTCTTCATGAAAAACTACAAACTTAAGCAAACTTGATTATTTTTCTGTGAAGGGCTGTCTTGTATCTCTGGCATCAGTGTTGACAGCAAACAGAGCTTTAATGTGCAATAATGTGTTTTTTAAATGCACTTTCAGGCACCAGTGTCCTTTTCTTTCTTTTAACCATACAGCAAGGTCAGCATGAGTTTACATTTATGTTCTTAGCAGATGCTTTCAGACCAAAGTGACTTAAAATAAAGTACACAAATCATGTTAATGGTTATTTCCATGACAGATAATTGCCATTCATGTGATTTGTGCAGTTCATTGTAAGTCGCTGTAGCGTCACAGGCTGGTTAATCTCTAGTCTCGGCTCAAAGTAACATGCCATTACCTGCCAACACCTGCTGTCTTTCTCTTCCTGAACTCTATACCCCGTGAGAGTTCAGTTCACGCTCACCTACATGCGTTCTAATGCATAATGCATTACTCTTCTTGCCTTTTAAAAAACTCATTTATTATCCATATACTGTATGCAAGCTTATTTCACTCTTACAACCAGGTAACTGGTCTCTTGCAGTTCATATCGATCTAGTCATTGATGTATCATGCATTGATTGTTCTCCATTTCTCTGATATCTGAACAGCTTAATTAATTCTCTTTTCAAAGCTTTCATTTTATGTTTAGCTTTGAAGTAGAGGTTATTTAACTTTTTCCTGTTGCCTAAAGTCTTTTATTTAAGCATTAATCATCAAATCGGAACATCATTTTTATTTAACTAGTTTTCTTGCAGTTTATGTTTCAACCACAGATGGCGATAGCGAGGCCAAAGCTTTGCCCTTGCAATACAGTGCAAGAGATGGGAAATGTTTATTGTGTCTTTCATGAACAATTCGAATCACGTTGTCTTTGTTCGCTGAAAGTTTTTGCCCCGATTTAATTCAACCCTGAATGGTTATTATAATTGTTGCTTTGTATCTGATTATGCTACATAAAATAAGATCTTTTTATAAGTTGTGTTGTGTGTACTTTACCTGAATGCAGTTTTGATGGGAAGACTGGTACATTTTACTGATTCAGTCTTTGAATCTTGTTCAGTTGAACTTGAATGAATCTTTACTCAAGATATTTCGTCCATTTGAGCGGAGTTAAAATGTTATATTTACAATAACCAAATTCCCAGAGCACATCCACATGCACACTCTTTGATCATATTCTGAATTAGGAAACATTATGCGGTTACAGATTTGAGAACATAAATGATTAGTTCACACACAGAGTCTTTCATTCATTCTTCATGTGACAGACACAGTTGTTCATGAATCACATTTGGAGAATATCAGTGTGACTCTCTGTCCATTTTTAATGTTCTTACATGTAGAGAAACATCATGTTATTTCTAGTGAATGCACATTTTTATAGTTATGCGATGAGACATTCTTGTGTAGAGAGTAAAACGTGCTCGCTAGCAATTACAGATTCATGAGTCAATTCATTTGAGTCAGTTCTTTTTATAAATAGGTTGAACTGGTTCATTCGTGAATCCGTTTAAATGAAAATGTTTGTTTACAATCCTGATTCACTAATCAGAAACTACTGGAAAATAGGAAGAATCATGGAAACTCAAAAGTGTTGGGTGTCTGACAGAAGAAAGAAAACAATATCAGTTTAAACTGACATGAGAGTGAATAAATGATGACAGATTTTTCATTTTTCAATGAACTTAACCTTCCAGACTCTTTTGTTTTCTGTCAGTGTTGATATCTTATCCTGTATAGCTTATCCAGAAAGCTCCCCCACAATATTCTCTGCTGTCAGGTGTGTCTGGACAAGTGTGTGTGCGTGTGCGTCGTACAAAGAGCAGTAGTACGCCTGAATGCTCTGTCTGTGGTCTACAGGAGGATTCAGCTTTCCATATGGATCCTCTGCCAGACACATTAGCTTCAATCTGCTGGAAATCTCATCACATGCTTCTTGGCTTTATGATGGCATGCTGCTCATCAGAACCAGCGCTGCTCCAATGCTGGTTGTAAAAACCTTCATCAAAAAGGTTTGGGTCTAAAAACATCCCACATACCTCTGTAGCCGTTCTGTTGAAGAGTGTGTCATGTTGTCAGAGACAGTTCAAAGGGTGCCAAAGTCTGGATATGCAGGAATGATTGATGAGAAGGTTTGATTGATTCTTGTTGCTGAGCGTTATGTGCAGCCACCAAAGCTGTCAATCATTTTTTCATCCAAAAATTTGAAGTGTACTTGGCTATGAGAGAATTATGAAACTTGACAGTTGTTCGCTGTTAACGCCCTATGAAATGATCCTGTCATCACCATCAACTAAGAAAGTATGGTGCAATAAACATTTTTTGGCTTTTTGCTTTATATACAGAAAGGAGGTACATGACATATAGTCACAATAATATTAAGTAATATTAAGGTTTATTGCACTAATATCTTTTTATGTAATGAGGCACCATTAAATCTTAGGTCTTAGTATCACATACATCTTTATCATACAGCCATTTGTTTATGAGACCATAACTGTTTGACTAGGAAACCTGACTTGGTTCTATGCATTGGTTTTTGGTAGATTTTTACTTTTAGATGTGGTAGTTGCACTCAAAAGTGGAGGGAGATGACAGAGTTACATAATCTTCTTTACAAAGCATTTAGTTTATGCTTTGTAATATGCTCCCCCCTACAAGTTCTTGCTTTTCCTGATAATCAAACCCATGATCTTGCCATTTCTGGCACTATTCTCCACTATTTGTGCTTATTTTAGATGTAAACTATATGTTGATCAAACCTAACAGGTATTGACTGAGTTAATGGGGTAATGGGCTTTTTTATAAAACTTGGCTGTCTATGCTGTAGAAAGGTGAACAAATTTCGGAAATCAGTGCTACAGAAAAAAAGCTGTGGTGTTCCCTATTGCAAAAAACTGAAAGACCTATCATTTAATTTGCCGTCACTGTTGATCTGACTGTCCGTGGACAGGAATACAAAATTGTTCACAGGAATATAAAAATGTTGAAAGTTCAATGGAAGTTCTTGCAGTTCCAAGACCTGGAGCTGTCAAAAATCCACTGGATGACACAAAATGACACAATTTGCATCATCTGGCTGACATTTACAGAGAAATAAACAGGGATTTCTGGGTGTAGGTCAAACAGAGATAGAATACACATTGTTTATTTACATATACCAACATTGTAACAATACAAATCTGTAAACTTAAAATGGACTAAAAGCCACAAAACTCCCATTTTTATTTCATAGGCTTTTTAAACTGTTATGATCTTTCCTGCAACCAACAACCTAACAACCATCCTAGCCTATAAATAAAATCTAGATAACTTAATTATTCCAAATGTCTTGCAACCACCCTCTCTCGGTCCCAGACTTGAAGGTCAACACCAGAAAGTCTGCTGACCCACTTTTCGATGAGGCACCAGAAGGAGTGCCTGGCCAATGACTAGAAAGCATTCTGCAGTGCACCATCTGTGCACATGGATAGGTCAAATGTCAGCGTGCCTGCTGAATCACACCTGGGAAAATTTCTAAAATGTGATGGATTAGTAAAGCATACGTTAGGAGACCATCGTTAGGTGCATGGACCGAAGATACTCTCATCAATGTAAACTAGCTTTATTTACCGTTTTATACATATTACTGGTCATATTGTAAACAATTCATCACTGGATGTTATTCTAAAGAAAAAAAGTCTTATAAAAAGTTGAGGCTAAAAATGACTTTTCAGCTGACGTCACCAATGCCTCTTATTTTTCAACAAACCATCTACTTTTTAAGATCCATGATTTCTCGACAGATAAAATCAAGCTCCATCTTACTTTTTTCCTCATTGAACATGCTGTTCAAGTTGGAAATGTGTCATATTATGGAAGTGAAATGGGTTGTGAATGCCAGCCAATTGACTTTAAAACATGCTCTACTTGGATATTTGACTGATATGTGAGGAAAAAATGTGTGAGGATATAGAGGGAAGGTTTATTTGAGCGATTCAAGAGTTTTGAGTGTGGAAAAACTGTGCAATAGGGTTATTTGATTATGTAAATCAGATGTGGGAAAGCCATTGGATGTGGAGAGAAACTATGGGCGGCTGGAACGGGCCGGTTGTGGGGAACAGGCCTTCATCTAAGCCTCTTAATGACAGTCATTGACCCCCTTCTGTCTACGACTTTTTGAGAATAAAGCCACAAAAATGCTCACATTCCTACATTTGTACAGCATAAACAGATGGGAAATTTAAGATATTCTGCTGCAAAAGGTAGGATCCTTTACCTGATAGCATGAGGAAGCAATCTTTTACACCTTGGAATTTCCTTACACATAAATTTATGTAGACGTGAGCCTGAAGAAAGGTTATCTATAATCTTCAGTTGTTTTTACAGTGTGTTCTGGGTTAGATTTTGTATTACGGTCTTCTGTTGCCTGTGTCATTCATCCGTTCATTCTTTATCGCACTTCTGTGAGTAATCTGAGATTTCCATCTCTGCTGGAAATAACCTTAACTACTTCTGATGTGTTGCGAATGTGTGCAGGTGCAGGTACTCAAGCGTAAAATACCGATTCTTTGTGCTTTATGAGCATGAAACACTTCGCTCCAACTCACATAATATAGACAAGTGGATCTTTTCCAAGTACAGAATTCATTCATACCTCACATCACACACGTCTTCAACACCATAGATGCTCAGTAGGGAAACCTCTTCTTTTCCCAGATAAGGTTACCAAAGTCGAAATCATGCGCACATATGACTGGAAATGTGAAAGTTAGTCATCTGTGACTCATACAAGCCAGATCTGTCAAATTCAATCCTGAGTTTAATCATTGAAAAACATTCAAAAGGCCTCGGTTTTCCAACCTAGTACCACTGTTGAAGGTCACTATGCAGTTATTCACTTAAGTTCATTATTTAGTAGGTCTGCATGATGTTTGAAATCAAAATGTAAAATGAAAAAACAGAGGAAAAGTGTGTTCATTTTCCTGGTACAAGTTGGCTGACTTACAACCTTTTTGCTAGTGAGTGACTTTCACTTTCATAAATGTCTCACTAATGACGTTTTTTAATTATGCAGAAAGAGCCCTTCTCTCTAAGTGGTCGGTTATTGAAATGACATTTTCAATTGCTGCTCTACTAAATTCAGCTAAATTCAGAGTTTTAAAAATGGTCTTGCTAAAGGTCAGCTTATTTTTTGGCCAGGCAAATTTCTATCTCTTCAAACGCTGATGGGAAGTTAATAACAAGAATGCATTATGAAACAAAAGACAGCAGAAATGCAATATTGTGTACAATTGCAGCCCATAGTTCCAAGCTTACCAAACCTGCAGCCATAAATGAGTAATGAAGGAGTAAATGTTATCAATCACAAGTGTCACTTGATCTTATCTCACGGTGACAAATACGCCACCCAGGTTCTCCCATCCATCACACCATCCTCCTACATTATCATTTCATTTCAAGGCAGAATGATTTAATATCACTTATGTGGCTTAAAGCCACTTTAAGAAACTGTTTTTAACTGTAGACGTGATCTTGTGGTCTCCCTCGTGGCTATTATTCATTAAATATAACAGTTGCGAGGGCATAGATGGACACAGAGGGGGTGAAGCTTTGAAAAGAGATGGATATAAAAGTACAAAGAAAAGTACAAACCTTGAATGAAATTGAAAAAGAAAAAGAAATTATATGTTGTAGCCATAAAATTCAACTATTTCCTTTAGTGGAGCAAAAGTACACAAACAAACTGGTAATATTGTGTCTAAAATGTACTTAAAATTAACCTCTTGTTTATTAAAATGGTAAATTAAAGCAATATCACACTCACAGTCGTGTTGGTGATTTGAATTTCAGACCAACACATTCATGTGTGATATTGCTTAAAAGAATAGTTCACCCAAAAATGAAAATTTTCTGAAAATTGTTCAGCTTTTCGCTTCATAAGACGTTATCGATGGACTGGAATCATGTGGATTATTGTGATGTGTTGACTATCATTCTGACGGCACCAAATCACTAAAGGGGATCCATTGGTGAGCAAGTGATTTTGCTGAATTTCTCCAAATCTGTTCTGATGAAGAAACTCATCTACATCCCAGATGGCCTGAAAGTGAGTATGTTTTCAGAAAATGTTAATTTTTAGGTAAACTATTCCTTTAAATGCATTTGCAACTGAAAATTTCCACAATCCAAAAAGACCCTCTATTGAAACTGCACTGCAAAAACGGCTCAGTCATTTAACAATATATGGTAAGCTACAGAACAAGGGCCCTCTTAAATTTTCAGAACATATTTATGAAGCATATAATGCATTAAAAAGTGCTGGTTGTAAATATAAATAACTATAGGCAACTGGGTTTAAAAGCTATATGTAAATAGTAGGCTGCTCAGTTTAGAGTAATGGAGGTTTTTCCCCACACAGGAAACAGATTATTAGAAAATAATACAAATTTGACATTGACAAATGACATGCAGAAATAATACATGTACAAGAGGGATTACACCTATTTCATGTACAGGAATTTGATATTATACTTTAAGTAATGACATTTCAGCATGCTACATTAAACCAACATTAAATTTACATGGTGTATAATTCTTCATATGCTTAAAGTGTTACCCATAAGCAAACAATATGTACTTAGGTTTTTGAGCTCTTATTGTGAATTCAAACAAACCATTTATACATTCAAATGTGAGGTTTGCCATGTAATTTGAAGCTGGCACTGTGCTGCAAATGAATTTGAGGGGCCACGTACACGTACAAAGAGTTTTGTGGGATTTCAGACAGTGCTAAGCCTAAATTTGTGGGTCTTAGTTTAAATACTGCCCTTATCTATGTAGAATTATCACAGTGACAGGAATTCTGAGGAAACATAGAACCTACTAATTTTGAAAAAAATTGTAAAAATACAGAATTATACGACTGTAACGTTTGTGAAAACGTTTAATTTGTGAAAACGAAATACGATACAGCATTATAAATGTAAAATACTCTTTTAGTGCTGTGCACAGAATTATCTCAAATTAAGCCATGCGGTCAGGAGGGAGCAAAATGGTAATTACAGTCTCAGAAAAAACAAATGGTTGTCTTGCGGCACACCCATTCCTATAAGACAATTTCAGTGAAAATCCACCAAGTGCATGAGTTACAGTGAGACAGAAGGGTCAGTTCCTGTGATTCCTTCAGTTCTGTAATAGATTACATCATAGCATCCTGCTGTTCTGTGAATGGCCACATTGAAGACTGTCTAAGTAGCCTGGGTCTCGCTATTGAACCAGAATTACATCAATATTCACTGGACCATAGAGCACTCTTTGTGTCCTCAGCAACTACAAGATTGATTCTTTCTCTCTTCCTCGGTTTCCTTTCTTCAATTTCTCAAGTCTTCAAAGGATCCAAATACTCCCTGCTGTTTGAAGAAAGCAGTACATATTAGCCATAAAGCCTGCCTAAAGTGTATGGCTTCTGCTAAATGAAAAATATATGTAGGTGGAAGACCTGATTATAGGAGCAATTCATTTAAAAAGACAGTGTTTTCTCACTTTTGCCAAAGACAATGGCTTGTTTCTGAATGTGGGCCCTCTACTGGATGTTTTAAAATTCAGCTCATTCAGGATTGCATGTAGACTTGATATTTTTATCATTAAAAGCTGTTATTATGTTATTAATAACTGACCTGCTTTTAACAAGAACTGAGTGCTATAAACTAAACAAATCAACAGTAATCACAACTGTTGGTTATGCTTGCAGATCTAAAACAATTGATTGCAACACCAGTTCTTTCAATTGGACACATCTGCTTCAAGTTCAAGAGTGAAAATGTGTCAAAATATTCATTTTGTGCCTTCATGGTCTGCTGATAATCAGCATAATCACAAAATGACTCCCATTTGAATTTTCACTTTCTTGTCTAGGATGCATTTTTAGCACATTTTAAATTCACGCTGCTATATTCGTGACATGATTCAATAATTAATGTTAACACCACAGCAAATTAAATCTAAGACATTAATAATTATTTCACTCAAAGGACATGCCTTGCACTCTTATGTCATGAGCTGCATTTTAGGCTACAGAAGAAATATTTCACCATTTTTGAGTGAAATATTCTTTTAAATACATATTATATATGGTGACAACCCTTGAGGTATTTTGGTGCTTGTATATTTTACAGTTAATAATTCATGCTTGTGTGTCATAAACTAATATCATGTTACTTTATCAATCTACCTTGACTGCTAAAATGTTATCTGAACCTTGAAATCTACTGATAAGCACTATAATAATAGAGTTGGTAAAACTAAAGTCTACCTGACAAATCAACATTCATCCTGAGTGGCCTTGCCATAAACCATGACAATACGTAGTGCAAAGCGTGCAACAAAAAAGTA
Source organism: Tor tambroides (assembly GCA_021397915.2). NCBI lineage: Eukaryota > Metazoa > Chordata > Actinopteri > Cypriniformes > Cyprinidae > Tor > Tor tambroides. The sequence continues at coordinate 37,998 of JAFVLL020019403.1, forward strand.
TCATTATGAAAAACAAGAGCAAATATAACAGATAGCAAAAGACGAATCTTGATATTCTTGATTGCATACCTGTTAAAAAGGTCAAATTCATGGAACAGCTCATATTTTTCCTTATTTAAAATGTATTTAGCACTGTCAAGGGTGCCAAAAGCCAATTTGGATTGCACTAAATGACTGGTTTCTTTTTATAGAAAGGAACATCCCCACATATTACTATTCAAAACGATTTATTTGACTAAAATGTGCATTTTATGCAAGAAAAGTGAATCAAACATTTTGAAAGCATTTCAGAACGCGCGCAATAGAGGGTTAAGTCAGACCGTGTGTATGTGTATACATACCCAGGAGGAGGGGTTGTGCGCAGGCGCACTGGAGCCACTAACCACACGCGGCTCAATCACGACATTTATTCGGCGTTCACTATGCATCATCTCAACACTCTCGGTGTAAGGACGTCCAAACACAGTCGAGCGTACTGTAAATACTGTATGTGCACCATCCACTCTAGCCTACAGGATTCTCTCCGCAAATAACATGGGTTAAGAGGAGGATGTCTGGATAATTCATTTCAACTCTTTGCAAGGATGGGGACTCGGATATTGTTTTTTGGCAGAGGCATTTTGACAAAGACGAGAGAAATCAAAGAAGGGCTTTAATATCATCCTTCTACTCTTTCATTTCCTTTCCTTCTTTTCTTTTTGAGAGATGATCGCAGAGTTGGTGTGCAGCGCCTTGGCACTGCTCCTGTATGTCAACACACTGGACGCCGATTTCTGCTACGATGACAGGTATGCCAGTGAATGAACCTGATACATCTGCACGGTCTTGATCGTCTTAGTGAGTTCGCCGGTTTCGTAGCAACCAGAGAAGGTTGAGCCGAACGTAGTAGCGGCGGCTTTTGTTCTTTTGATTCTGTTACATGTAGCGACAGCGCAGGGAATGGCGGCGCGAGCATGACAACTGTCAACGGATAAACAGAGCCAGTCGTGCAACTTTGAAACATTAAGTCTTGAGCGTGTGTTGCTGTGTTTTTTTTTTTTGGAATGCACTCCAGGACGCGAATCACGTGCTGTCTATTTGTGATTGTCGGGAAAGTGATGATGCCTAAGAATATCACACTCTGCTCGTTAATTTATAACAGGAGAATTGTCAGCCCGGGGGAACAGACCGTGTTTGAGCCTGGTAATTTAGAATAAGAGTCAGATGGTGATATTTAGGAATGGGAATCGTGTTAGGGTTTCATTTATAATGCTTTGAGTATTTTTGAGGAAGAAAGGTTTGAATTGTTACTGCATGCATTTACTGCCCTCAGCAGTCTGTTGCCAAAATAGTGAGATAATTTCATGTATCTACAAAACAGATGGAGGCTAACAAATTAGAAATAATATTAAAAAGTGTGTTAACACAAACTTTTACCTACTTTTTAAAAACTTTTTAAAGATGAGATCCAGCTAGAACTAGATGCATATTAAATAATACTAAAGCAAAATGTGGCAACATATATAGCCTAGAATATTCATACAGTACTCATATGTATGTTTAATTTCGCATTTTCTTATTAAAACCTATGATTGAAGTCTTACAAACCTTAAGTACAGTTATTGGTTCATTTTGGATTGGACGTTTACGAACGCAATTTGCGGTTCAGCATGTGAGTCACTCTGACTCCGACTGATTCATACGTGTTTTTAATCCCCTGAAAACAACCAATTCATCACAGAGTCGGTATTTGGGGAGTAGGACTGCACTGGCCGCTTTGTATGTTTTTGATTTACTCAGATGAACCGGGTCATAAGAGATAATTATTCATTGTGGAATCGGACTGCATCAGTCGCGTTTTATCATTTTGATTCACTAAAGATAATTTGTTCTGTACCAGTCACACTGTATGAAAAGAACCGACTCAACTCGAATATCATGAAAATATCATGAATCTCTGCTGCCAGGCTTAGTAATATTCAAGTATACGTTATAAAACAAATATCTCAACACTTGGTCCCGCCACTTGTTTCTAACGGACGGCAAAGCCACATGTCCATCAACTCTCTCACAGGGAGAGCGGTAGCTTTTCATAATCTTTTTACCCCTCTATCCCACTGGGATGACAAATTTATTTTCCTAAGTGGCGTTAGGGCACGTTATAATAACATTAAAGAAAACTGGAGCTGCACACAGTTACGCGCCGTTGGGAAGCAATAATCCAGAGAGCAAGCAAGCAAGCGACGAGAGCGTCCACTGTCGCCAGTTGTGAAATTAATGTGTCTCCAGGGTTAGATTCCTACATTTACAGTGACTAATTTATTTAATTAGACGCCTACTGACATTCTTATGCTATACAAACCATATAGGCTTAACATGTTTTTCTTCCTTGCAGCAGTTCTCAGAAATGTGTGGAATCTTAAAAATGGGGTTTATCATTTTCCTCAGGTTGTCAAGACATGCTTTTCTCTGTCATGTTCCTCATAGCATAGCTATTAGAGTATGAATCCTCTGGGCAGTAATACCAAAGTTTCAGTTACTGCAGGTATTGCAGATTGTGCACTGTATTGGTTTTGTTGTGTAAGCTGCAGGTGCCTTCTGTTTTCAAATGCCTCATGTTTGTAATTAGTAGCAGGCATCATTTAAAACCAGAAATGACATTTTGTCTCACGGCGTTCCCTGAGGTGGAAGGAGTACAGAAACAAGTGTCAGGCCAGTCCTGGGCAGTGTTACGCCTCCTGTGCTAGTTATCATTTAATTTGCCTTGAGAAAGAGCAGATGTGACGTGGTGGGGGAAGAGAAGCCTTTTTTATTTTTTTTGGAGTCCTGATATCACGCATGTAAACGAGAACCAAAGGCATTCAACCAAAGGCTTGTGAGGACCAAGGTTGTTAACATTTAAGTGAGCACTATCAGATATCCCTAGTCGTATAAGGGCTTTATTAAAACGGGAGGTTGGCATTTGATTTTGGAGCATAATAAAAGCATTGAGGAATGGGGGTTATGATTTTTAATGTGGAGACAGGAAACGGAGCTCTTAGCAAAGCGGTTCTGCACATATATATATATTGCAACCAGAGTAATGCACAAAACATTCTCTTCAAAATGCTGGCTAAAAAGCTCCCAGAAATGAAAAATGTGAAATTTTGATGGCAAAGGCAGCATGAATTATTCATCAACATTACATTATATGTCTGGATCGCCTAGTCACTTTTTAAGCATGACATTTAGTTCCTTTTTCAGGCAACTCATGGATGTTTTGTGTTGGAAGAATTTCTTAACAGGAATTATTGTTTTAAGGATTATAACAGAATTCTAAGTGAATAAACATATTCCTGATTTAAATAAGTTGCCTTTTAAAAGTGCATCTGCATCTCTTGTGGTTTTCTACATGATGCACTGCTAAATCCATTTGTGAAATGACAGTTACTGTAAATCTAAAGGGAAATGACCCCTATAATAATACAAGAAGCTACATTTTCTATCGCTTGCTCATTAAAAACTTCAGCTGCTTCCTCCTCTCTAATCCAGCGTTTATGCTGTTGTGACATACCATCACTCAGGTCTATTAGGCACTCAGTAAGCTCGACTTTAGTGCTGTGTGTCCAGCTTTCCCCAGGGAGCTCTCTGTATCTGCTCTCCGTCTCCAAATCACACTCGACCCTGACACCTGCACTACAGAGTGGAGGCCATAACTTGTGGAGCTCATATCTGTGATGCCATAATCCCCACACCCAGAGCAGAGAT
>JAFVLL020019404.1:0-40018 GCA_021397915.2 Tor tambroides
GTTGCACTGTAGAGCTTCTGTCACTATAACAAATTCCTCGTATGTGCAAGCATACTTGGCCAATAAAGCTCATTCTCATTCTCATTCTCATTCATATATACTGACTCTAAGCTTTTGAATGGTATAGTGTATACTGTTACAAAAGCTTTTTATTTCAGATAAATGCTGATCTTTGGATCTTTCTATTCATCAAAGAATCCTGAAAAAAATGTACTTAACTGTTTTAAATATTGATAATAATAATAAAAAAAATTCTTGAACAGTAGGATCAGCATATTAGAATGATTTCTGAAGGATCATGTGACACTGAAGACTGGAGTAATGATGCTGAAAATTTAGCTTTGATCACTGGAATAAATTATATTTTAAAATACTTTCAAATGGAAAACAGTTATTTTAAATAGTAAAAAATATTACAAAATTTTACTGTTTTTGCTGTACTTTGGATCAAATAAATGCAGGTTTGGTGAGCAGAAGAGACTTCTTTAAAAAAAACATTAAAAATCTTACTGTTCAAAAACTTTTGACTGGTAGTGTAATTTGACATCAGTAGATAAGAGCAGATTTTTTAGGTGAACTATTCCTTTAAGACTTAAGCATGCATGCATTATGGCCTACACTAAGGTGTTTGCATTGGTGTTGTCAATGATTGTCCATTAAAGAGCATTTTTTACTTAGGTTATCTATTAACATCGACAAATAGTCACAACCTTTGGTTTAAAGAAACGTTTACCGGAAGCTACATTGTCTAAGTGCCACACAGAAAGCAGCTCCCATTTTTTATGAGGACACTAACCAATGCCAAGATTGTGCCTTATCACCTAATGTCAGAACCCAGGTAGGTCAGCCCTTTTTCTCAGAACAGGGGAAGTTTCTACCAGGACAGAACATTCCAGCCGTCCTTGAAGAGGAGATTCAGTGTGTCAACACCCACCTCCATGCTTGAATGGTCCTTTGGTGATTTTGGAGATTCCTGATGTAATAGTCTGAAGGACAGTGAGCCTCAGTGAACACAAAAGAGAGCACAAAAGAGATTTTAAGGGAGTTTGAAAGGAGAAAGTACGGAGACATGGCGGCTTTCGGTCTGGAGTTAGTGGGAGTCACGCTCTCGGTTCTTGGCTGGCTTCTCAGCATTGTGTGCTGTGCTTTGCCCATGTGGAGGGTCACCGCGTTCATCGGCAACAACATCGTCACAGCGCAGGTGTACTGGGAGGGAATTTGGATGAGCTGTGTGGTTCAGAGTACTGGACAGATGCAGTGTAAAGTCTACGACTCCATGTTGGCTCTTCCCGCAGACCTACAGGCGGCTCGCGCTCTGGTGGTGGTGTCCATCATCTTGGGTGTTCTTGCACTCTTTGTCGCTATTGTGGGGGCCAAGTGCACCAACTGCATTGAGGATGAAGGGGCCAAAGCCCGTGTGATGATCAGCTCTGGTGCCGCTTTCATAACAGCCGCGGTCATGCAGCTGATTCCCGTGTCCTGGTCAGCACACACCGTTATTTTGGAGTTCTACAGTCCACTTATTCCAGAAGCTCAGAAGATGGAAATTGGGGCATCTCTGTACCTCGGCTGGGCTGCCGCAGCGCTGTTGCTGGTCGGAGGCTCCATCCTATGCTGCAGTTGCCCACCTAAGGATGAGCCGAGGTACCTGCCACAAAGTCGTATCGCCTACTCAGCCCACCACTCAGTGGCTCCAAGTACCTACAACAAGAGAGACTATGTCTGAGGACCTCAGAGGACTTTTGATTTTTACTCTCTGTCTTTCATTGAAAGATAATTGCAAGTTGAGTTGGAGGTAACTCAAAATTTTGTTTACTTTTTCTCCATGTGAATATTTCTACATGCTGTTGTTTTGTTCAGTCAGTGTCCATTGTCACTCCACACTTTTTAGATAGCACCACTTGCATAAATCATCTTGTGTAGTACATTGTTTGGACTGTATGTTTTAAATCAAATTTGTATGTTGATTGATAATGGGAAAATGTCAGTGGTTTTATTTTTGTAGTCTTGTGTGCTTTCATTTTCTGTTTTTACTTTACTTTTACAGTTTAGCTAAAGTTGTTTGAGAATTAATATTTTTATACTGTCATCTAAAAGAGTAATAATGGCTTAAAACAAAATGGAAAATCTTGTACTAATATGTTTATACTTAGCATGAACGGCAATCAACTCTGTTAACGTTTAGGCCTTGTTGTGTTTATGGTTTATTTCAGTGGCATTCTCATTCTCTGAAACACTGTTAAAAAATGGACAGACAACTGTCTAGATATGGAAAGTATCTAAACAGCAGCTTTGGACTTTAGCAATGATCAACAGCCAGATCTTTTTTCTACAGTCTATCTGTGCGTGTTACAAAATAAAGTACGAGTGGATGTATGCAAAACGGACAAAAGAGAAACACATTCATTCTGTTTCTCTCAACTGAGAGACGCAAACACCAGACTGGATTTAGCCTCTAAGTTCAAGTTCCACTGGACAACAGTACAGAGAAACTATGAAACTATGTGCAGGCACCTCCCAAAGTTTTGTCAGATTATTGTGCACATTTGTGTGTTTGTTGTTGTTGTTGTTGTTTATCACTGAATAATTAGAACATGTAGTTGAATAAATATAACTGATTTATAATTGAATTCTTGATCATTAAAAACAAATAACACCAATAAATTAAAGAATCTCCACGTGTTCATTTCAGATGTTTGATAATTGAGTTTGAGGGCTTTCCACACTGCGTGTTTAACCTCGAGTTATCTTTTTAAACTTCGGGTAAAGGCTACTTTTACCCCTGGGTTAAGCAACGTTTCACATGTTGCAAGATGGTTATCATGGTAACAGTGTAAAACAGTGGGGTGCTATAATATTTTAGTAACCACTTATAAACCAAAGAGTGCTTACCTTATTACATATTCATGAGCTTTGTAAGTCGCAGAGACTTGCACGCAGTGACGTACAGCGACGGCAAATGCGTTAAATGAGGAGAAACTCTAGTACTGTAGTGATTACTAATTAAATCGTTTGAAAGAGTATAATAAACAGATTAGTTAAGGTAAGTAAATAGGCTATCGTTTGAATGAAATAACGAAAATGTCAGCTTATACAAATCTATAATAATCAGAGAAAAGCCGCAGCTATCAACTGCGCTAAATGAATGAATAAACAAATTAATGAATGAATGACATGAAATGAATAGACTTAGCAGTGTTATTGCATTACTGCTTAGTTAACACTTGGACCACCCGTTTTGGACCAACGTTTTAAAAAGTTTAAGGTAGACGCCGTATCTGATGCAAAACTGAGGATGTACGGATGGAGGTGCTGCTCGTTCGTTTGGTTATGTCTGACGTCACGTCCGTTTTTCACATCCTTTGATTTCTGAAGTTTTATGTCCACTTGTATTATATTTTGGAAAGACATATTTCCTATGTTTGTATCCCGCATCCTGAGGCAACTACACCTGAGATGAGATGATGCCAACCCCCACAGAAGACCTCAGATGATGCTAAACCTGGAACAACATACAAAACTACCAAATTGTGCTATATGTTTAATCACTTAAAATTTAAGTTTAATCAATTAAAATTTAAAATAAGTTTGTTTAATCACAACCTATAATCCCTGCAGTTAGGCCTAATAGTGTTCACCGTCTGTCTGATTACATGTAATTTAACTAACTGCATTGATTTTCTCTATACAACTAATAACCTGCTCCTAAATATAATGTATAAACTTAAAATTTTCTGTAAAGCTGCTTTGCAACGATTTGTATTGTGAAAAGCACTATACAAATAAACTTGAATTGAACTGAATTGAATGTTTGTGACAATAATACAAGCTAATGAATAAAATCACAGCACACTTCTAAAATAACATATCCTGATAATGTTTTGGATTTGTTTCCATAGCATGCTAATAGACAAGCTTTTAAGATATCTTATCATTCAGACACTAAAATAGCCCATTAGTTACATCACTAAAGCCTGTTTCTCCTGTTTTATGATGCTGTAGACCAAGAAAAGGAAACAGAGTCAACAATAACGATTTTTCTGGGTGTCTGTTAAAACCCAATACCAACTCATACTAAAATAAAAAGCACTTTTGAAGTCAGTTAATAAAATCCATTCATCAACATTAAGAAAGTTGGAGATCCCTCATATACAACATCACTAACACTAACAGTGTGAAATATTAAGTGTGATTCAGGTGAAATATTAGCCCTCTTCTCCACCCTCTTGATTATTGATTTGTGCTTCCAGGTGCTTTTTCTTGACTGAGGCTGTTTCTCCACTCCACACAATGTTAGTAGGACTAAGATTACAAGGGAAAGCCAATACCAGCATATTGTTCCTCTCTCCGCAGTGGCCATAGCAGGCAGGTGACGTGCACAAACCTGTATCACATCCCTTATGTCATCACGTTAAGTTCCTCCTCCACTCGCACCTGTGTATTTGGGAATATAAAAGCTGCTTGGCTTCACAGCACTTTCAGAGACTACACAAAGAAGGAAAGAATTGGGACGCAGACATCTGTACTGACATCTCAACACTAGGTAAATGACATTCCTCTCTGTTATTTAATCTTCTGTTAGTACAGCTTTTATTTGTGTATTATCTTCACAACTAAGCCACATCTCCTTTTCTTAGGTAAATAAGTACCCCTGAAAGGCACCATGTCGATGGGAATGGAAATCGGGGGCATTGCCCTGGGCATTATCGGTTGGATCATTAGCATTGTCGCTTGCGCTCTTCCAATGTGGCGTGTCTCGGCCTTCGTTGGCGCAAACATCGTCACAGCACAAGTAATCTGGGAAGGTTTATGGATGAATTGTGTGGTACAGAGCACCGGACAGATGCAATGCAAGGTCTACGACTCCATGCTGGCTCTATCACAAGACCTTCAGGCTTCCAGAGCCATGTCGGTCGTTGCCATCATCTTGGCCATCCTGGGCGTGTTGATCTCCATCATGGGCGCCAAATGCACCAACTGTATCGAAGATGAAGCATCCAAAGCTAAAGTGATGATTGTCTCCGGTGTGATGTTCATTATTGCCGGCATCTTGGAGCTCATTCCAGCGGCCTGGGTGGCACACCAAACCATTCGGGACTTCTACAACCCGTTACTGACCGCTGCTCAGCAAAGAGAGCTTGGGGCGTCCATCTACATAGGGTTTGCCGCAGCTGCTATGTTACTGATTGGAGGAGCCATGCTGTGCTGCACCTGTCCTCCACGGGAGAAGAAGTACAAGCCACCAAGAATGGGCTACTCCGCTCCACGCTCTGCCAGTGGTGGATATGACAGGAAGGACTATGTTTAAAAATGTTTTCTTGTAGAAAAATACAAGCAAAGAAGAATTAGAAGGATTTGAAGATCTCACAGAAAGGGTGGAGATACTTCTGAAAGGACTCCGCAATGAAGGGTCATATGATGCTGTCAATATTTGCTTTTTGGCTGTTTAAGATTGGTATGTGTGTGTGTGTGTGTGTGTGTGTGTGTGTGTGTGTGTGTGTGTGTGTGTGTTAAGGGCTGGTTTCGTAGGTTTAACTGTCAGGGACTTCGTGTTTATACATTTCATGTTTTATATGCTGTTGTTTAATTTTTTTAGTTTTTTTGTTCAGCTGTTCTTCCTGTCTGTGTCATGTGATACCCAAAGGTCATTAAACAAATAACTAGTGTCAAAATGTATCCTTTTTTTTGTAAGCTGCTATAAATAGGCAGAGATTTATGATTTGTGACAGAGATATTTTTTTTGGGAAGCAGTCGCTGCGTCAGTCTGATGGCTTATCTATTACTTATGTATGCTGACAGGAAGAGGAAGACTTTAGCTCTTTACTTGTATTTGCTTATGAAAATTTCACTGGGCACAGAATCTGAATATGTATTTGTTTTGATTTTGCTTTTAGATTTCGGTTTTTGAGCCTTTCTGTATAGTTAACTTTTTGTACAATTGTTTTCTTATTGATAGATTTTTTTACAGACATTGTTGAGTGTCTTCTAAATAAACATTTAAATATTTCTCAATTGTGTTGCTGTTATATTATCAAAATTGAATGTGCAGAAATATAAAATAGTTCAATAGCTGGTATATAAAACAAATGGTCCGTTACAGCACACAATAGACTGTTGGAGTGGTTGTACCTGTTTGGCCCTTTGTTGTACAATTAGGTCAGTAATGTGAATACACATTCTGAGAGCGGCCACTCGGTTTACAAACCTTAGGCAAGCTGTACTGTTTGCCATAGGTGGTGACAGACAGATCCGACCAAAACCGGTTTAAATAACTGGCGAGGAAGAGGGATGGGGATTGAAACGGAAATTTATAAGGCAAAAATGTCTAGTTTACCATATGTATATACTGTATGTCTGTACTGAAGTCCATTGTAATTTCAACTTAACTGCAATAAAAACAGATTTCATGTTCTACGAGTTGCTTAGATCCTTTCAGCTGATGCACACTGAGCAGCAAACAAAGCATAAAGGAAGTTGCACACAAACTAAACTGTGGATTCTAAATTAAATTCCACATACTGCTTTAAGCACAAGTTACATTATTCCTGGTAATTCTCGGTAAAGAATATCTTCTTAGCAATTCATAAAATGTATAACCATAGACTGAAGTGGAAACTCTTGGTAATGAGTTCTATTAAAAAGTCAGGCAACAGGCCGTGAAACTATGGTGAGTTGCAAACACATAACCCTAAGGGATATTAATACAAGCCTGTGCTCTATAATGCTGTAGCCATAGAGACAATGCTTGTCAAGGTGACGCCCTCTTCTCCACCTGTCAGAGGGGGAGGGGAACTCCATGTAGGAAAATGACTCACCTGGTGCGTTTGCTGTAAGGCTTCCTTCAGTGCAAAGCTATTGAACTCTATATAGAACATTTATTTAATTATACATTTATGATTATTATTTACAGGCAGCAGCACAAACATTGCACTTTCTTCCTGCATGTTGAACACATCCATTTTAACAACAATAAATAAAGTGTTGGGTAGAATTAAATGAATCGCTGCTGTTTTAGGTGTAGAGAATGAGGAAGAGTTTAAAGGTTATATAAAAGTGTTTTTACTGAACCGAGAGATCATTGTTAAGATCCATTTCAGGACAAACATAAAGACAAACAAAACGATTAACTAGAAGATTTACATATGGTTTATGCTCTGTTATTGTATTAAAGAGATCATATTTCCAACAGCTCCACCTCCAAGACTTCACCAATATTTACTTTTAATATTTACAGTTACACTCTACAAAAAGGCTGTAAAAATAGGGCGCAATATACAGCAATATACATGAAGGAACTTTCCGTATTGACATTTTACAGGTGTTTTTCTTGTATTTTGAATTACACATTGCATTGTGGTCATGTCAGTAAATGTCAGTAAAATGTAAGTAAACTACTGGCAGAAAATGACCAGCACCCTTCCTGTTTTTCTACTGATTTTTGTTTCCATACAGTGCATACAATTATCAGTCTGCTACTTGTTTTTATTGTTCACTGATTTAAAACATTATCCAAAGTTAAGAATTCTGTAGAATAATTTTCTAACAGATATATTCAAATGAAATGATGTATTTTGTAACTCTTTAAGTTGATCATAATATTCAAAAACGATGAATCATATTCTATTAATCGTATTCACCTACACTTTATATAATGCACTAAATCTTTTTTTTTTATAAAATTTTAGATGCATACTGTAAGCATAATTCTCTCAGCCTGCAGTGCTGATTATCTCAGGAATGTGAAGCGAAGGTTTCCTCCCGTCGTGGGAGAAGGTTACATAAAAACCTTTGGATGTGTAGCAATTTTCTCTTATTCTTTCCAGTCAACAGACTGAATCGCTTACAGAAGGAATGGTATGTAACCTATATGCAACAGTATGTCTGTTGCCAAATAAAAAAGTAACCATAAAATTGATAATCAGAGGGCAAATTTCAGCTCTGGAGATTTTTTTCTTCATCTTCTTCTCCCTAATCAATGCAGTATTATGTTTGATTACAGCTATTATTCACTCAGTGTAAACTAAAGGAGACAGGTTCAAAGGTCAACGTCAGATATGCAACAGAAAGATTTCTTTATCATGTTTCCATTCATATTTTAAGATAAACACTACAAAACACATCTATATATAGGATCCATTAAGGTGGTGACTTGATGTCATACAACTCATTCTGTCCCTTTGAGAACTACATTATTAGTGTAAAATGGGTGCAGGTAATGTTGAGCTGGTTGAAGGTTACATGGAATGCAGTAGCTTACGGTATGTGTTCAGTTGCTTAGTCCAGTTTTACACAAATGCACATAAAAATGTTGAAATATGAATATTGCTGGCTGGCAGATTGCTTGATAAAAGCATCTTCAATGTCACAAATTAATAAAATGCAATGAAAGCATTTTCCCCCTCTCATTATATGCAGTTACTGTGTATTTTTTAGATACTAACATTGAATTCTTACAAAAAAAGGAACATTTTTCATGGTTTCCAGACAAATATTCAAATATTAGTAGGCTACTTTCTTGTTCTGTTTATACATCTGACATCTGGAGACTAATTGATGTTGTTGTTCTTCATCTTCTTCCTCTTCTGGTGTTTGTATGTTTATTACAGTATGATATATATGATAATAGCCTATATATTGCCCAGTAACCAGTATTATTACTGATAAATGTTTGCCCACTGTGATATAACAATTTGCTAAGTTTTGTGAATGAATTGACTTTATTTTCTGTTTATGATGACGGGAACAGTATGTTTTATTAAGTATTTCACTTAGCTATTAGTTAACAGGATCTTGGAAACGGCACAGATTCTCCAGAAGATCTCTAACTGAAGAATATGGAATTATGTTACAAAGCACATTACTGTAGGCTGTTCTAGTTCACCTGCAGTGTAGAAAATGAAACCTGTGGAAAGTCACGTGACCGAAACCATAGCAGGTGAGGAGATTTATTTGCTTATGTTTCTCGAGACTGCCTGGCGGAAGTCTGCTTAAATGTCATGCGGTCAGTTCCGTGGTTGTGGCTAGAAGGGATACGGCTCTGGCCGGAAACGAACAAGGAAATTTAATTTTCTACCTATCAGATTGTGTTTTATTAACGTCTACACCTACCCCAACTCTAAACCTACCCCTTACAATAATGCAAAATAGTAGTTATTGTTGTACAGAGTGACAAAAATTGTGTGACAGTGTGAAGGACATTTCCCTTTTAACCCCATACAAAGACGTAGCAGCAACATGTTCATTTGGTGGGGCAAATTAAACTTTTGCGTCAAATATAGGCTCTTTGTACTTTTTAAATGTATTTAAATGATTGTGCTCATATTCATTCATTCCTAGCCAGATGTCAAATAAATTAACTTTTACATAAAATCAATCGCGAAGACGCAGCACCCAAGATCATGTGATCATAAACATACTGCCAAATAACTTATCTGCAGTGACCTTCCAGTGTTCAGTTCCCATGAACGTCTGTTCTTTCTTTTGATAAAACAGGGCAGAAGGAAGCAGGTCAGGCTTCTGGCACTGCATTCATTTTATAGTAAGTTATGCCTACCTAATAACATCGCATTTCACAACATATCTAATCTTGTCATTTCACCAACACCTCCATTAGGCTAATGACTAAAATGTAGTTTTCTAAAATTACTGTTTTATTGAAATGCATACATGCATTATTTGTTCACAAGATAAAATGTATGTATATATGTCACCATATACATAATGAGTAAAATATTTAGTCCAAAACGGGTTTCATTACAGTACGTGATTATTTACATAAGTTTAAAAGTAAATCCCATTCATTTCCTAGGGCCCTTAAGTAAAAAAAAAATGCCTGTTACGTGAACCTACACTCAAAAAAATAGCTCTTTGGCTGAACATGATTCAATCATGGACAGTGGTTCCACGTGAATGAAGCATGTAAAACTAAATAGAACCATCCATGTACAACTAACTAGAATCAATGGTGTTCCTTTAATTTGAATGAATGGTTTTAGTTTAACTTAAATAAATGATTTTCATTTAAATTGACATTCAAATAATCCTACAATTAATGCTTCCTGTTTAGTCATGTGGTGTAACAAACTAAATATAACTTTTCTTTACACATGATGTCCGGTGTTGGCAATCCAGAATCGATACTGGTTTCATCCAGAGCACTACCATAGTGATTGCTTTATTATTAAAGTGATTTGGATTTTTATTAGCAGGTCCTCAACCCAAGCACAAGCTCAAGACTTCACCACAATGGTAACCCTAAACCACTAACATAACAGAAACTTTTAAATACCAACATAATAGAACAGTAATCATTAAGAAGTCTCTCAATTTTCTCATCTTGCTAAAAAATGCTTAAAATTACACTTTATTTCAACATTTACTCTCCCAGTTAAGCCCCTTTGCAAAGCATAATGGGAAGTGAAAATCCTGTTTGATTGAGTCCTGGTTGGGTTACTTGATTGAAACATGTTATTTCAATATGAAAACATCAAGTTAAGTCAAAGAGTAATTGTTTCAAGTCAACTTAACATGAAGCAATCACATTTGAAACAGAAACCTGATACAATGTTGTTGAATCAAAATAAATTGTTTAAATAAAGTGAAAGGCATCAAAAAATCATTTTTTTGAGTGTACCTAATCATTTCCCGAGATCAATATGCATCAACTATATATTATTCAGCAGTGCTATCTAACATTTTCTTTTTCCCTATTTTTTTTTCTCATTGTGAGTGTACCTTCTGCATGTGTCCTCACCATGGTGACTGTGATCATTAGCTGCTTTATCCCCACTGCTGGGTTGCCTATGGCAGCAGGAGACATGGAGGAGGATGAAGCTCTCACTCTTGTCACTTTCTCTTTAGATGCACATAAACAAGTAGCAGTTGGCCCTCTTAAGTTGTCTGAAATAAGAGCGGGGAATGTAAAAGCAGTTAACCCTAAATAACCCTCACTGACAAAACTAGGGTGTAGCTACAGTATGTCCTGTAAATGTGGGAAAACGTGTTTGATTATTGGTTACTTTGAACCAAGGTAAACAAACTACATACAAACCATTAAATGTTCCCAATAAAATATGTTTTAAAGTACTCAGTGTAATAGGCCAAAATGGTCTTTAAACTTCCCATAATGTTTTATTTGAGGATCTTTTTATGCTTCTTCTTTTTATTTTCTACTGCCTGTTATTGTTTTGTGTGGAATATTTTGTCTTGTGTCTATTTAGTCATGCCATTGTGTGTAGACTTCCCCTTAATCTGGCTTTCTGCATGTCAAAACATGTCCTCTTCATTTGCAGGGCAAAGTTAAAGTATATTAAATACTGTCAGGTCTAATTCAAAGGTCATTGAGGAAGGCTTGTGCCAGTTTTGCTATTGAGAACGTTGGTGGGAGCTTGTTTGTGATGATGACATGAAAATCTTTCTCATCCATCTCAGTCTACATTCAAATGGCCTTTGCAACACATATAAAGAATCGATGCCAGCTTATAAACATAAAATGCAAAACTTCTATTCTCATTTGCTTAGGCAGAGGTGTTTTGACATAGGCATAAATTTTTGCCATTTATCACAAAAAAATGAAAAAATCCAAGTTTGATTTAA
Source organism: Tor tambroides (assembly GCA_021397915.2). NCBI lineage: Eukaryota > Metazoa > Chordata > Actinopteri > Cypriniformes > Cyprinidae > Tor > Tor tambroides. The sequence goes on from JAFVLL020019404.1 coordinate 11,596, forward strand.
AATTAGATTGTTTAATAATGAATGTCTGGATATTAAAAGTAAAATCTGAATTAAGATGCTATTAATTATTAGCTGAATTAACCCCCATGTTACCTTCTAGTTATTCTGACCCGGATGGAACTTTTTTCCCCCCAAAATGCTATCGCATTGCACTAAAAATTGCTGACTTTGCTCACACAGTGTACACCACCATCCTAATCAATAACAAAAAAAAAGGATCATTTTTGGATTTTTCCCCACCTTGTTACATCTTGTTCCTGGTCAAAAATAACCAAAAATAATAAGTCTACACACACACACACACACACACACACACACAAGCCAAATATTGGATTTTGTACAATAATAATAATAATAATAATAATAATTGATAAAAAAAATATTGAATCCAATATTTGGCAACAATAAGAAATAAGCTTTTTTTGTAGACTTGGAACACCAAATTAGATAAGGGATTTTCAGCAAAAAGGGTTAAGATACTGTAGCTATATGGTTTATCCTAATGTAAATTTAAAGCTTTTTTTTTTCATTTAAATTATTTAGCTTTTTTTGAACCATCAGTTCTTTTCTTTGTAGGCTAATGCATAAAAGCTGTTGTTCACACGTAGCCTATTATAAAGTCTGTTGTCGTGGTCTGTGGCGCCACTATCTGGTCATAATGGTCCGTAAGCAGTGCTTATTGTTTTGTCCAGAACACATTTTCCTCTCTTTCTTTTTATCTTCACCTACTTTAATTGTTTGCCTCTCGTGTACGTGTATATGACATAGGCCTACACTAAATATTATTTCCAAAGTTGTGGTGTCTGAAATGTCACTATCATTGCAGGCATATAGACGCACGACGTAATGACATCACGAACAGTCTGGGTTGTCGTTCTGCAGTGTTGCCATAACCGTTTATTTTATGCTTCTTCAGGTTGTTGTTTTTTCCATTAAGTTGCTTATAAATATCATATTATACATAAATATTACAATTTCCTATAAATACAGTCACGTTTTTAGGATTGCTAGTGCTTTCAAACTACCTGAATGATGTGTTTGCGTATTAGTAGCTAGTTATAGATGTGAGTGCAAAAGAGCGATTGATTTAGCTGGCTAGTTGTATATGTGAAACATTTTTTTCAAAATTATTAAAAATACTTTTTCAAAATACATATTTCAGATAAATGCATTTTAACAGTATTTAGTATATATTTGTGCACGTTTCAATGATACATTTGTTCTTATTTATTTTTTCAGAAAGATTTGGCAACACTATCGTGCGGTTTCCCTAGTGTTAGCTAAACATCATCACGACCTTTGAAGTGGCCAACCCCGGTCGAATGAATGAAGTCCGGACACAGGTTTTAGCATGTCAAATTTTGCCATGAGTGCCCTGTTCCGTATTTTAACTAGGGGAGTGTATTGCGGCCCGTCGTCATGTTTATCTGTTACGGGACTTCGAGATTTTTGCAGCGGAGTCTCGCGACTGGACCGTTCTGGCAGTGACACCGCGCGAGCCGCCAGGTGTTGCACCTTAATGTTCCGGTTCAAATACTGTTAATTACACAGGACTACATGTGTTAGAGAGGGCTGTTGCATTAAAAAGTTCCTTAATTTATTTTAAAGTAGATATCTATGCATTCTGTACCGCATTAGCAAATTAGCCAGTTGTATTTAGTTTTATTAACAGAAAAAAAATAGTCAAACCAAAGCAAAAATGGCTAATTATACACGTTATGTTCTGTTATGGCTATTTTCAGGTGATGGTCACATAAATAAAGTCATACATTAGATAGAATTCTATTGTTATGATTCTATAAACAAGGCCATGTGTCTGAACACATATTTTTTCTCAAAATAACGTGTTATGAAATCTTGATCTCTTATGAAAGCAAGCTGTCAAAATTGTCTTTGTTTTGATTGTGTGATAGTCTTCATCTTTGTCTGCTTTGCTCTCTCTTAGCCCTGTAAATTTGACCTACGATGTGTTTGATGGGAAAGGAGACAGCACGCCGTTGGTGTTTCTTCATGGTTTATTTGGGAGCAAATCAAACTTTCACTCCATAGCCAAGTCCCTGGTTCAGCGGACTGGCAGGAAGGTATGCTTCCGGTTTCTCCGGTGGTTTAGAAGTGCTGTGGGCTTCAGAAGAGTCTGTGCGAGTGTCCTGACTGTACTTTGTCTAGTTAGGTGCTGACAGTAGATGCTCGCAACCATGGCAAAAGCCCACACAGTCCTGTCTTGACCTATGAAGCAATGACTCATGATCTGACGCATCTGCTTGGACAGCTGCACATTGGGAAGTGTGTCCTGATTGGACACAGCATGGGCGGCAAGGTTGCAATGACAACAGCTTTGTCACAGGTATTACATGCTGTGTAATTTATTTTATGCATGTATGTATCTTATTGAAACACCTTAGTAGGCCAAGGGTCAATGACATGACATTCATGACGATGTATTAATTTATTCAAAAATACATAAAAATGCAATTCATGCATATGATGACTTGAATACATTAGTTATGATGTTTTTAAAATTATGAATTCAAATTCATTTGATCTTTTTAAGGGGCATAAAGTGAAAAACTGCTGGGTACTGGGTCAAAAGACTAATTTAAGTAGTCTGGCATAATTTTGTAGTATTAGTATTAAAGCAGTCAAACAGTTTTGTTAAAATATTATAATTATTTGATTTTTTTTTTCCAAATCAAAATCATGTGGTACAGCCAACATGCAGAAACATGTAAGAAATGGTATTGTAGGACCACTTCAGACCTTCATTACTGTGTGCCAAGTTCAATAAGTCTTATAATTTTACATTTTCATAACAAAACAAGGTTACTTTGGGTTATGGATGTCATAAATTTCATGTCATTAAAAGAAATACCATGAAAATATATCTTGGTAATATACAAGTCTTTATAAAGATATAGCAGATTTCAAAAGTTAGGGGTCAGTAATTTATTTCATTTTTTAAAGCAAGGATGCATTAAAATTTCAGCTTTACATTACAAAATATAAATAAAATGAAAATAAAATATAAAAAAAATTTGAATTTTTTTTTTGAGAGTTGTTTGTGTTTGTATATATATATATATATATATATATGTGTGTGTGTGTGTGTGTGTGTGTGTATACACCGCATGCATAATTATTAGCCACGTTGATTTAATCATTTATGAGTGATATATAATTGTTCATGAAGGCTGGAAGTGAAAAACTCCTTATGTTCAGTTGTGCAGAATTATTAGGCATGTTTTGTTTTACTGATAAAATGAGCCAAAAAAGAGGTTTAACTCTTAAGTTTTAGGAGCTCATTTTTATTCCATCTCCTATCCTGAAAAGTCTGTCTTGCAGGATTGACTAAAAATGAGCTCCTAAAACTTACTGCCAGATTCTTGAAGATAAATTCTTCAAACAGTGGTACAAGAGGATGTGGTGCTGGTCCTTCAAGAGTCACTCACAACTTATCTGTCGATAAAGCCTTTAAAAATTAGTCTTAATGTATTTAACAATACTTCAGCATGTCATTCTTATTAAGTGAGGGTATTTTTTTAGGATTATTTTACCCAAGCAAAGTCTCTGAGAACCTGACACCTTGTAATTCTGGAGACTCCGGGAAGGTTGCAGTTCGGGAAAATAGTGGCGCTGGATACTAAATGTTTCCTGATGGTTTTACACCTCATTCTTCACATTAATTCTTAAATCTTTTCAGTTAACATGTGTCGTTTCTTCTCCACCTGTTTTTTTTCTGACCCAGTGAGCATTTTGCTGTCCAATGGTCATGTCTTAACTTTGCAATATATATATATATATATATATACACACACACAAACAAATGTTTGTGTTTTTTTTAAGATATGTACAATTAATTGTACTTTTTTATTATTTTGTCTCTTTATCTAATTCAGCCTAGTTTAGTGGAACGTTTGGTGGTTGTGGACATTAGTCCCTCTCTGACTTCAGTCCACACCAATTTCAATGCCTACATTCAAGCAATGAAAGAGGTGAAGATAGCTAGTAATATCCCACGTTCCACAGCACGAAGACTCACTGAAGACCAGCTCAGGAAGATAGTTAAGGTAACCACAGTAACTAGAACAGTTCAAACTCTTATTAATGAATCTGTTTTTTTATTATTTGTGTTGATTTGATTGCAGTTCTAGAATAAATCACCCACATTTATGTTGTTTGCAGGAGCATTCAGTGCGCCAGTTCCTTCTCACTAACCTGGAGGAACAAAATGGTCACTATGGCTGGAGGGTTAACCTGGAAGCCATCTCAAAACACCTAGAGGACATCATGGGTTTTCCTGATTTGAATACCACCTATGAGGGTCCAACTCTCTTCTTGGGAGGCAGTAGTTCAGCCTATATAAGGTAATTTAAACCGCTGCTTGTACAAATGTGCCAACTGAATGTCCTTCGATTACTTGTGATTATTCGAATGTCTTAAATGCATGTTTATTTAAGTTACATCTGGACCCGTTTTTATTCTCTCAGCTCAGAAGATTACCCTGAAATCCAGAGGTTCTTTCCTTATGCCGATATCCAGTACATCCCAGATGCCAGTCACTGGATTCATGCTGACAAGCCTTTGGATTTCATCAGCTCCATAATAACCTTCTTACAATCATAGTACTTGTCTCAGGAAAGGATACACACAGGTGGGCCCAATCGTAAAGGGACAGTGAATGAATTGTAAGGGTATGGACCAAGATGACTTTAAGTGAGTTAAATCTAGTCTCTTACCTTATAATGCACAACTGAATCGTTACATAATTCCTGATAGTTAGTGTATTCATTTTTAATGTGGTATTTGCACTGTGGCTTAACATAGTACAATAAATGAAATTCTATCAAGAGGATATGTAGAAATCTGTCCATGACTTTGAATCAAGGACATTTGTTTGTAGCTCTCAAGTTACATAACAGTGGATCCAGTGGCTTTAAAAAACAAAATAGGCCTACTTTACCTTCATGAAATTGAATTTTTTTCAATATTATGATTGAAATTAGATTTTGTCCATAGCTAAATTATAATTGGACTAGATTTACATTTTTCCTTTTTTTAATATATTATCTTTTAAGCATATTGTTGACATGGACACCCTTTCGCTGTTCTCTGCTAAGAAATACAAAGATGTCTATGCAACAGTGTGTGACTTATTTAACTATTTCAAGCCGAAAGCATCTCTCACAGACTCATCTTAAGATCTGATCAGACCACAACACTTTGACGTACAGCCAAGGCTGTGTTTGAATTTTTACTCTTTTTCTGGAAACAGAAAATTGAATTGTTTGTGAAATGTTTTGATTAATGTTATAAGGCATAATAGATTAGCTTTCTTCGTTGTTTAAAAACTGCTGAGCCTGTGTTACAAGTTAGGTGTTTTATTAAAACAGTTTTGTATGGCTTTACAACAAACAAAGATGCTGCAATGTAACCAAGACTCCTTTCAGAGCATCAAGACTTACGATATCAGGTACTACATTTGTGTTAAATATAACTGTTTTACTAGAAATCTTTCTTTTTTTGGCCCTGGGTCCTTTTTCTTTTAAGCCCCTTGTTCTGTATTTAACGAATAATCAATAAACAGATCAAATACATAAGCATGTGATAAAATACCTGTTTCGGTGCTTGTTCGACTATTAGACGCCACACAGTTAAAATTTTTGTAACATGTACAAATATGTTAGTGTGATTTATTATGGAGAGAACAATGTGCCTACCTCTGCACACTGTTTGTCGTCTAATCTTGGTAGGTTTATCAGTTATCATCTTATGGGTAGTTATTGATGTACCAAAGCAGGGGTTTATGGAAAGATTTTCCTTGACCAGTGATGTGCTGACATTGTGTGTGGCACACATTTAATAAACGTACATGTACTGTTTTTGGCAGTCTTTAGTATAAAAACTGCTGTTATAAGGGGATATTTTTGTTCATTGTGAAAGTGTCGATGTTTGTAAATGATGAGTATTTTGTATATTCATATACAGTACTGGTTATAGAAATATATACTATATTAAATATATATTTAAGACTACAACATTGTATTGATTGATAAATCAAGAAATATGCTGCAAAATGACATATCCTTAATGTCAGTGTGTGTTCTCTGATGTCAAGTAATAATTGTATTGAATGTGTATGGTGGATCACTAAAATCATAGCACTGCCATTGCTTGTTATGTGTATTTGTGTTTACATGGCACTGTGTCTTTCAGAATTAACTTTTCAAAACTGAAGTTTACCGCCAGTGATTAGCAGCAGTGCTAGTTCAGTGTCTTTTGCCAGTTACCCAGCTAACAGGAAATATTCTCAGAACTTTGGCGTTCAAACGTTCTTAAAAAGTCCCAGTAATGTTACTAGAATGTTCATTCAAAGCTATTTGGTCTTTATAGTGTTCTGAAAACGTCAGCACAAAAACATTCGTCATGGAGTGTTTTTTTCCCTGAAGCATTGTAGTTTGTTTTTTTTGCCTGAACTTTTGCAATTCAGTGGACTGTTTCATAAAGCTAGATTAACTCAAAAATTTACATATGTGTATTTTGATTTTTAATCTCTCATTCTTCCTTATGAAACAGTCCTTTGATTTGAAGAATGTACATGTATGCAGTACTAAAGAGATGAATCAGTTGAGAACGTAATGCACAGATATTTATGATGTTTTTTAACAATATAGTATCTGCTTAGTGTATTCAGGAAGTACAATGAAATTAATATATAGATTTTGGATCGTTATCTTGGCACTCACAGTACTTGATATATTTTCAAACTAAATTAGTTAAACTTATTCTTGTGGCTTCATGCAGTATTGTTTGTTTGAAAGTGGAGGTGACTAAATGTATTGTTACTATTTGATACACAGTGATACTGTTTTTTAGTTTTATTGATCTAATGTCATGAAAGAGTGTGTGGTCAGTCAGACGGTAACAGTATGAGTCTGTGTTGAGCAGTTTGTATGGGTGTATTGCCTTTGCATGCTAGAGTGTATCAGTGTGCAGATTTGTTACTACTCAATAAATGTCCAAGTCTTCAACATGTTCATGTGATTCGTTTGCACTGCCTTACAGATATTTTTACCACATATACAAAGCTGTAATTCCACTGCTTTATTCCTATCAGGGCAACAGTCATAGTGAGTAAACACTTGTTCTTTTCTCCTTTTCAATCTTTCTAGTGCAAATGGCCCTTGAGCATATTAAAACCCAATGTGGATTAATAATTAATAAAGTTAAAAAAAAACATGTATGTTCCTGAATAGGTAATTCCAAAGAGACTTATAAATCAGCCTTGATTTGTATATTGTTATTTCTGTCATCTTTATTCCCTTTTCTTAATATATTACTAAGAAGTTCATGACTGCAGGTCAACAAAACCCTTTAAGATTCACAGCAGTCTCTATCAATCTCTACAGTGTAAAGCACATCCATAACATAGTTCAAATGTGTCAAAACATTATTCATAATATTATTTACATGTTTAATTGATGTACAAAATGTGGCGAAGCAGTATGATCAAAATCACTGAATAATCAATGAGATCATCTGAAACTGACTCATCAGTCCAAAGAAACTGTTTGAAAATTGTCCTCTTTGTCGCTCCTTTGCGGCTGATACTCGACAGGTCCTTGTGTGCCGATTTTTCCGCGTCTGAACTTGTCTTTCCATCTCTGTGTTCCTGGAGACTGGGGGGTCGGGACAGGGGCGTGGATCATGGAGGAGTAATCAGGTTTGGGAGGAAGGGGCTTATTTGAGCGCCGGAGAACACTAAAGCCTCTAGACTTCTTCTGAGCCTGTTCTTCCTGCTGCTGTTTGAGGAGCTGGTGGTGAAGAATGGTCTTTACGTCATCCTGTAAGAGAGTGACAGAGTTCACAAACTGCACAACTGCTTTTAAGAACATCCAGGAGGAAAATCAACATGACCAAATCACATCCATGAGTGTTTTCAAGGGTTTGCTGGAAAACCAGAGTCCAGAGGTCAACTCAGGGTTCAGATCCAACAGTCCTGCAGAGATGCAGCCCTAGCAGATCTTCTCCCTACAGATTACCCTTCCGCCTCGATTACAATAAATATTATCAATCACATACAGTATTAAATTAAATTAATAATGAGATGTGTATTTTTTAGATTTTTTTTTACAGCTTTGTTAACTCAATCAAGTCTCCAAAAATTCACCTTGTCTGTGAAGGTAAACATGCCTGTTTGATTATGTTGTTTTGAAATTAACTGGACCAGATATGAAAAAACACAGGGGGGTCTGTATCAAATAATATTTTTTAAATTAATGTTGATATTTTCTTCCCTTTTTTTGTTTCTTTCTTATTTTAGGCAAATATTCAAAAGTAAACATTTTAGCATTTTTATTGATAATTAAAGGGACAGTTCACCCAAATATGAAATATGACCTTCCATAGACAGCAACACAACTACCACGTTCAAGGCCCAGAAAGGTAAGGACATCGTTAAAATAGTCCATGTGGTTCAACCTTAATTTTATGAAGTTACAAGAATTGTTGAATAAAGTCATTATTTTTGTTTTCTTTGTGCACAAAAAGTAGTCTCGTAGCTTCATAAAATTACGGTTGAGCCACTGATGTCACATGGACTATTTTAACGATGTCCTTACTACCTTTCTTGGCCTTGAACATTACAGTTCCGCTGCTGTCTATGCAGAGTCAGAAAGTTGTCGGATTTCATCAAAAATATCGTAATTTGTGTTCCGAAGATGAACGTGTTATGGGTTTGGAATGACATGAGGGTGAGTAATTAATGACAGAATTTTCTCTTTAATTGTGCTGTTAAACGTACTTTCCAGGCCTCCAGCTCTATGGACAGTTCTAGACGACTCTGAACAGCTTCCAGAATTTGGTTGTTCAGTGTCATCAGTTCATTCTTGCTTTTTAGTAGCTCAGTTTCCATTGCTTGTTTCCTGCATTAAAATAAATAAATCGATAATTGCATTCACTGATTCATACACCAAAAGCCAAAGGTTGTTATCAGATATCATTATTTTTCATGTCTTATTTCATAGCACAAAATAATTAGTTAGAGATCAACTGAACTCACTTTGCAATGGCTTCATCTCTGTCCCGTAGAGCTTGCTGTAAAATGGCAGCATCTTCCCCAGACTTCTTTCCCTGTCAGCAGCAGTAGATTTGTTTTAAAGGGCACCTATTAAGCTTTTTTATTAAACCTTTCTTTTAATGTATAATACAGCTGTTTGCACATGTAAACTATTGGTAATGTTACAAAGCGCAACGCCCATGCCAAACAGAGTTAAATAACAAAGAAAACGCCTTGTTTGTAGTTCTGCCATTAAATAAGCGGTTGACCACTACACAACAGACTAGGCTAGCTGACCAATAAAAGCAAACTGGACTTTAAATCACACAAGTATATTCTAGCAGACCTCAAAAATGAAACTATGAACTTATAAATGAGCATAATATGAGAAAAAATTTCTGCAATTGTTCTAACAATAATAGCATGCAGTGGTTACGCAAGGTCTAAGAATAGAATGGATAGATGTTCATATTCAAAAAGGAGGCATGTCCTATAAGAGCTGATGGGCGTGGCTAAAGCTCACCTGAGAGGTGTGGTTAACAGCGAGTGTTCGGGCCACTTTCTGCAGTTGAAGCAGTGCCTTGTCTAAAGGGTTGGTCTGGGATGGCTGATCGACTTCTGCTGACTCTAAATCTGCCAGAGGGAGTAGCAGCTTTACAACAGACTGAATCTCCTCTGCCACCTAAAACATGACAAAAACAATGAAGATGTAATTAGGACAAGCCTTGATTGCATAAATTACATCACAATCCAGTCTGTTATAAACTGCCATCACTTATAAGAGGGTGTTGTAGGTTAAAGAATGTTTACATGACAAAGTTGAGACTCACTCTGTGTCTGTTTTCACTCCATCTGGGTCCACTATCATTCTGCTGTTGCAGTCTATCCACCTGAGCCTTGAGCTTTAGACTGCGCTGCCGAGATAATTCCACTTCCCTTTTCACATGCTTCAGCTGCCACCATAGAGAGCGTGTTACATGAGCACAACATACAAGCTTCTATTGACATACTGTAGGGTTCTTATAGCTACAGTTGTGGTGCATGCACTCAGAATGATATCAGCCTGACATATCTGCAAACATAAACACAGAACATCTTTTGTGTCTTTTACAACCTTGCTATTCTGGATTCTCAAAAAACTGAGACAGGTGGAATCCTGTCATTCCGGCAAAACCAACAGGAAAGGTTCTGAACCAAATCTGAGATGACCTATATTTCCTAGTGTGAAGGGATTTGGTTACTTAAATCTGCTGAAAAATGTTTAGACTAAATGTTTCAAATGTTTGAGTATGGTGTGTCAGAAATGTCTGCGTTGTTTCAGTTTTCGTCAAACAGGCATCATTAGGAAAACATAAATTAAAACCCATATTCCATTGACAGTTTGTCAATGTCCTGGACGTGGGTTTGCACATAAATAAAAGATTAAAAAAAGCTCATGTTGATTATTAGCTTTGAAGAGTCATATTACTTTAAAAAGAATTTGGCTGGATGGAGAAAAAGCAGTTGAACTTTTGTCTGGTCTGGTCCTTTCATTGATCTGGCCCTTTTTTGTTTGTTTGGTTCTTCAATGATGACATTTAAAATATCTCAAAATAACATTTCTGATCACTTCAAACGGTTTCATAAGTCACTTTGTATTAGCATCATAATCAAATGAAAAGGAAACTATTGACATGAAGGTAGTGACAGCTAGTTTGGAGTGATTATTTATCATGAAACAATATGAATTACATGCTATGTATACAATAAATAAACAGAAAATAAGTTAAAAATTGTAAAAACCTTTTATGAATTTCTTACAGAGTCTACATGAACTGTAAATAGACATTCTGTTAAATAGTCATGCAGTCAGTTCTGTCAAATGTAATATTTCAAAACACTTTAAAATGAAGAAAAAATGTATTTAAAATATACAATAAAATTAAAGTCAATAAAATCCTTAAAAATAAGTCCGAAATTGTAAACATTTTTATACATTTCTTAGAGTCTGGGTGAGGGATAATCCAAAACCAGCCTAATTCTGTCAAATGTAACATTATAAAACACTTCAAAACGAATAAAAATTAAAGTAAAGCTATTCTTTGAACAGAGAATAAGAAATTTAAACACGTTTTATGCATTTCATAGAGTCTGGTTGAAAAATATGTAGAATTCTGTCAAATTAAATCTTTTAAAACGCTGTACATTTAGCTGAAAATAAATGAATACAATAAAATGTAATTAAATGTAATTAATACTTGTAATTAATAATTAAATGTAATAGGCCTATGAATACTTTTTTCTTTAAAATAGGCTAATTATAGGGACAGAAAGGTGCGCCCAAATGAAGACTCACCATTATACAGCTAATTTTCCCCTTTGTTTGTTTTTTCCCCTTTGTTCAGTATGCGTTCACTGATTTTGAATCACTGCACTCATAACAAGCATGACTCACCGTGGCAGACACCGGACTGGACACTCGTCTGCGAAGCGGGCTTCCACTCCGGAGCAGGTCCGGTAACGCTTCATCTAAGCATGACCTAGCGGGATTCGGGGGCGCGTTTGGGTCAGCCTGTTCAACCACAGTCATAAAGTGCGAATCACCCGTTTGACCGGTCACAACTGTGCGGCCACTGTTGTCATCCACTGCCAGCTGTTCTTGTAACACATCCAGTGTGCACAGCGGCGAGCTGTTAGACTCTCTGTCAGTGTCATGACTTGAAATTGAATCCTCATCGTCAGTTAATCGTCTGTGGACCTCCTCAGTGGTCAGCAGTGGTGATTCCAGGAGGTCCCTGAAAGTGCGCAAAGTTACTGGTGAATGTCTCCTATAGGTCTCCATTATCCTCTAAGAGCGGCCAGAGCTGAAATGCATGTTCTTATCAGGAAAGTGAAGACTGAAAGTCAGATGAGAGAATGTCTTCAAACCAGTTTTTCCAGTCTTTTGATGGTCAGAAATGTCGTGCGTCAACAGCCCTCACAGGGTTTGACATCACAGAGGGTTTTACCTGTGGGACTGAGGCTTTTGTACGTAGATTAATATAAACATTGACGAGATGGCCGTGGGTGTTCAGGCAAGTCTGTGAAATGAGGGTAACGCCCCTTGATTATGTTAAGCTTTGAACACAACACTTAGACTATAATTAAGTCTCCCAAAGAGAGAAGTGGAAGCTAGAGATTTAAACTGCATGCATATTATAAAGGCTAAATGAAATGTTAACATTATCTTGATGAGGTTTGTGTCTGGAAAAAGTATAACAGTTTAGTCAGACTACAATAAAATAAATAGCAATGAAGAAAAAATTCCAACATCAAAATGACATTCTGAGTCCTGAATTTTTCTGAATGTCTTCTGTGCCAGAGGTGTGAGCAGTGTAGTTCGCCGATGTGTGGACAAACGGACTGGCCAGGAATATGCAGTAAAGATCATAGACGTCACACCATCGGATAAAATGACATCTCAGGAGATCCAGGAAATCCAGCAGGCCACAGTGAAAGAGATTGACATTCTTCGAAAAGTGTCTGGACAAAAAAACATAAGTATGACTGTCTACTGCCAGTTGGATCCATTAGTAATAAATACATATACCAGAAAATATAATGGTGCAATGATAAAGAAAGTTAAATACCCTTTAAGAAATTCAATTTCTTTTTTAATTACAAAAATAAAAATGGTAAGGCTGTGGCAGGGGCGCCGTAAGGGGGGGGGTTCTGTATCCGAGGACTTGTATTTCTGTATCCGAGGACTTGTATTTTAGCTAGAAGCAACCGGTTTGAAGTTTAAAACAAATTTTTAAACTATTCCTTTAAATCTTTTACTTTTAGTTAACAATAACAAAACTGGTATGCATTACCAGAACTCTTATTTAAAAAGCATACTGCAGCCCCCCAACTAACTTCATACAACATGCGGCTTAGAAAAACATTGCATTAACAGTCAAATAAACCAACCAAATAGATAAATACATAAACTTCCTGGCAGTGTAAGTGAACCAGAATAATATGAAATGATTAGGGCAAATGTTTATTACATAAATGCGATGTTACATGAACTTCTTTCTGTCTGCTGCTGTGCAGTTGGAGCGCAGGCGTGATCTTCTACACTCTTTTGGCTGGATCTCCACCTTTCTGGCACAGGAAACAAATGCTGATGCTTCGAATGATTCTTGCTGGAAAATATGAATTCAGTTCTCCGGAGTGGGACGACCGCTCAGACACTGTCAAAGACTTGGTGTGTGTCGGTTGTGGTCCTGTTTGTCTTGCCAACAACCAGTTTCGAAAGTAGTTATGCAAAATTGTATTAGAAAATGCCTTTTCAAAGTAACTGTGTTTTCTTCCCAGTAGATTTCCAGGTTATTAGTTGTGGACCAGGTTATTAGTCGTTATACAGCCACAGAAGCCCTCAATCTCTTCCAACAGTACGTGGTTGCAGAAGTACGTCATTTCAGCCCTTACAGGAAGTTCAAGGTAGAGAGCAGATGTTCTAGATGACTTCTTTAAGAAAGCATAGATTTAGAGGTTTTGAGTTTCACCATACAGCATTGTTATCCTGCAGGTAATTTGTATGACCGTACTTGCCGCCATGCGTATCTACTGCAACTATCGTCGTGCTAAACCTGTCACCAAGGAGGTGATCCGCAGCGACCCCTACGCTATCAAACCTCTACGCAAGATGATTGACGCATATGCCTTTAAGATCTACGGCCACTGGGTGAAGAAAGGGCAAACTCAGAACAGAGCAGCTTTATTTGAGAACACTCCAAAAGTCATTCTGCTCTCCATTGCAGCTGAGGAGATGGATGTGTCACCCAGGACTTGGTGAGGGTTCATCATCCCAGATACCACAATTTACCTCAAGAACATGTTAATAACGGTCCAAAAATACACCTCTACTGCTATGACAGATTATTTGAGACCCGAACTATTTAATGTGTGGTATTATTTAATACAATTACATTTTTATTCCATTTTAAATATACAATGTTATTTAAATTTTATAACTAAATGATTTTAATCACCATAAAGAAAGGCTAAAAAAATAAAGAGAACTATAAGATAGGTTAAGATTTTAATTTCACAGTATTTTGTGTAAAAAACAAAACAGATATAACACTGAATTCCAGAAGTTTGTGTCTCCACAGGAGAAATGTAGTATCTATCCCATAATGCACCACTGGTATCAACTAGTCTTGAACATTTTGGCTCTTAAAGCTCAGTTCTTTTCTGTTTTGCATTTGAGCTCATAGCACAGCGGAAACCCAGGTTATCAGAGGCCGAATCTGGTGTGTTTCCCATCCTGCATGTGAGAACATAAAAACACAATTTTTTATTTATCATGTTCTCATAAACTGCTTTGGACAATAGCTTCAGCAGTTGTTGACTGCAACTGTAACTGTTACAAGAAGCAACTGTATAATGAATAATAAAAGCCTAATAAAAGATGACTGTATAATATGAATGTAGCAGGATGGAGCATGACTGACCTAGTGGTGACACGAGCTCTGTGATTGGCTGAGCCATCGGCTGTGTCGATCCAGGATGCTCCACGCAGGACGTACATAGTCTGAGCACCAGGAAATCGTGAGGAGGTCCACTCCCAGACGTTACCCAGCATGTCATATAGTCCTGGAACAAGGTGGGATATTATTCTCTAAATTAAGAACAATAGTGAGAGAGTTACACTGCCATTCAAAAGTTTGGGGTCAGTAAGATTTTGTTTTAAATAAAACAATTTTCTTTTTATTTTCAAATAAATTATGTTCTTTTGAACTTCCTATTCATCAAAAAAATCCTGAAAAAATATATCACTGTTTCCACAAAAATACTAAGCAACTGTTTTCAACTTTGATAATAATGTTTCTTGAGCAGCAAATAAGCATATTAGAATGATTTCTGAAGGAACATGACACTACAGCCGTGGCCTAATAGATAGAGAGTTGGACTTGTAACCCGAAGGTCGTGGGTTCGAGTCTCAGGTCTGGCAGAGATTGTAGGTGGGGGGAGTGAATAACCAACACTCTCTCCACCCTCAATACCACGACTGAGGTGAGACCCTTGAGCAAGGCACCGATTCCCCCAACTGCTCCCCGGGCGCCACAGCATTGGCTGCCCACTGCTCCGGGTGTGTGTTCACTACTGTGTGCATGCACTTGGATGGGTTAAATGCAGAGGACAAATTCCGAGTATGGGTCACCATACTTGGCCACACACCACTCCCCTTTCCTTTCCCCCCTTTTCCTAAAGGCTGGAGTAATGACTGCTGAAAATTCAGCTTTGCATCACAGAAATAAATTACATTTTAAAATATTTTTAAATAGAAAATATTAGCTTAAAATTGTAATAACATTTCACAATATTACTATTGTACTGTACTTCTGATCAAATAAATGCAGCCTTGGTGAGCAGAAGAGATTAAAATACATGAAAAAAATATTACCAACCCCAAACATTTGAATGTAGATTTTTTTTAGGAAGCTTTGTCTCTGTCTATGAATTATGATCAGTGCAGTGTGTAATACCATACTGCATATACAGTACTACATTACCATAGTTATTCTGTGGAGGATAGGCAGTTACAGGAGCTACACCATGATAACCATCTTCTGCAGCATCCCCATCTGGAAACGGGCCCTTTGTACAGAGTTCACAATTTACCAGCAGCTAAAGAAATTTATAACCATCTTAAAGGAAAAAATACACATTTGTCCCATCTGCTATGGACAAGAATACACCTCAACTGACCTGCCACAGGTTAGTCCGGTTCAGCAAGAACTTGTTGCCCCATGGGTAGGTCCTGCCTGAAATACAAAATTGTGCTGGCTATGACGGCTACGTAAAATGAAGTAAAACAGGTGGTCAGTACTGCATGACAAGAGTAAGACAGCATTTTTTAGGTGCTGGGAGGCAAAAGGCTTTTTTGGCTTGCCTTCTAAACCTCCACGTGCAGCCATTTCCCACTCTTCCTCAGTTGGCAGCCTTTTCTTATTCCACTGACAGTAGGTTTGGGCATCATTCCAGCTGACCTGCACCACAGGGGATTCCAGCCTGTCCTTGATACCAGAGTCTGGTCCTGCTGGCTGTACACAACAAAACCAGAGACCCCAGACATTCATACAATAAAAAAAATAAAATAATTGAATTTATTAAATAAATATAAATATTAAAAAGCATAAAGAAATAAATTATGAATTAAATGTACAACATAAAAAATATTTATTAATTTACTTTTAAATTAATAAATACACACACACACACACACACATATATATATATATATATATATATATATATACACACACACACACACACACACACACAGTGCCTTGCGAAAGCATTTAAGCCCCTTCATTTTTTCACGTTTTTTTATGTTGCAGCCTTATGTTAAACTGCTTTAAATGACTTTTTTTCCACATCAATCTACACTCCATACACCATAATGACAAAGCAAATAACAAGTTTTTAACATCTTTGCAAATTTAATAAAGATAAAAAAACCTTGATTCCATTGCATAAGTATTCATACCCTTATCTGGGACAGTTGAAATTTAGCTCACGAACATTCATTTTGCTTGTAAATGTTACCACACTTTGAGTGAAGTTAACCTGTGGCAAATTCAATTGAATGGGTATGATTGGGAAAAGCACACGTCTTAATAAAAGGTCTAACAGCTGAAAATGTGTATTAGAGCAAAGACCAAGGCCTGAGGTCAAAAAAACTGCCTGTAGAGCTCAGAGACAAGATTGCGTCAAACCACACATCTGGGGAAGAGTACAGAAAAAAATTCTGCTGCACTGAAGGTTCAGAGAATCATGTAGCCTCCATTATCCATAATGGAAGACATTTGGAACAACCAGGACTCTTCCTAGAGCTGACCTCCTGGCCAAACTGAACAATTGATGGAGAAGGGCTTTGGTTAGAGTGGTGACCAAGAAGCTGATGGTCACTCTAGTTGAGCTTCCTGATCATATGTCGAGGTAGGAGAAACCTACAGAAGGACAAACATCACTGCAAAACTCCACCAATCTGTGCTTTATGCCAGTGTGGCCAAATTCAATCCTCTCCTCAGAGAAGACACATGAAAACACACTTGGATTTTGCAAAACAGCACCTAAAGGACCCTCAGACTGTGAGAAAAAAGATTCTCTGGTCTGATGAACATGCACAGCCCCACAGCATGAGGCTGCTACCAGCACACTTTATTTTTGGGATGGTACCCTGCAGGTGATGAGCAGAGCTGGTTTCCTTCAAACATGATGCTTAGAATTGAGGTTCATCAGACCAGAGAATCTTGTTTCTCAGAGTCTGAGGGTCCTGTAGGAATTTTTTTGCAAATTCCAATTGTGTTTTTGTGTGTCTTCTCTGAGGAGAAGATTGAGTCTGGCCACACTGACATAAAGCCCAGATTGGCGGAGTGTTGCAGTGATGTTTGTCCTTCTATAGGTTTCTCCCATCTGCATATATGATCATCTGGCTCAACTAGAGTGACCATCAGCTTCTTGGTCACCAGTCTAGACAAGGCCCTTCTCCATCAGTTGCTCAGTTTGGCCAGGAGGCGAGCTCTAGGAAGAGTTCTAGTTGTTTCAAACGTCTTCCATCATGGATAATGAAGGCTACATGATTCCGTGAACCTTCAATGCAGCAGAATTTTTTTTGAACTCTTCCCCAGATGTGTGGCTTGACGCAAACCTGTTTCTGAGCTCTACAGGCAGTTCTTTGACCTCAGGACTTGGTTTTTGCTCTGATATGCATTTTCAGCTGTTAGACCTTTTATTAAGATGTGTGTGCCGTTCCAAATCATACCCATTCAGTTGAATTTGACACAGGTTAACTTCACTCAAAGTGTAGTAACATCTACAAGCAATATGAGTGTTTCTGAGCTAAATTTCAACTGTCCCAGATAAGGGTTTGAATACAATGCAATGGAATCATTTATGTTTTTTATGTATAATAAATTTGCAAAGATGTTAAAAAACCTTTTATTTGCTTTGTCATTATGGTGTGTGGAGTGTAGATTGTTGTGGGAAAAAAAGTAATTTAAAGCAGTTTAACGTAAGGCTGCAACATAACAAAACGTAAAAAAAAAGAAGGGGTTTGAATACTTCTGCAAGGCACTGTATATACTTCTAGAATCATACATAAAGTGTTAACTATGTCACCTGTCTCCAGAATACTTTCTCAACTGGTAACCACCAAGGAGCCGTCTAGGAAAGAAGAAATGGGTCATTTTCAAGAAAACAAAGGGCTGAAGTATAATAAAGTATACTATACTATAAAATATACTAAATTTAGTATAAAAAACAGTGTTTAAATAAATGTAAATTACTATTTAAACACTCTGAAAACCAGACACAAGAAATAGACATTCAATTTAGGTCAGCTGACCAGTAGATTTTGTTTCTTTATGCTCCTACTTTGGGTTCATACCTCAATTTTCTGAGTGACCTTACTTTTCAGTTCATCTGACACAAAATCCTGGAACACAAAACTCCAACCAAACATTTCAGCTTCTGTTTTATATTTCTGCTGTCTGACAAATTCCCTGGAATGAACAGAAGCAGCTGTATCAGGTCAGTAAGAAGATATACAAGCAGTAGGATGACAAAGTAGGTTTTGAACTGATATCTACAATGGCAAGTACCTAAAGTCAGAGTTAGTGACAGGATACTTGTCTATCTTAAATGGCTGGAGAGTCACAGCTCGTGTTGGTGACTCCCCATCTCTCCCATCAGCAGCACTGGTTCCCATCATCATTTTTCCACCAGGAATAAACACCATCTCATCAACTGCCAAAACAAATGGTTATTTATCTTAAATAAATATGTCTGCTTACAGCAAATGGTTGGTTCAGGGGCTTACAAACATTTCCACACAGTTTTCACTAAAATATAACATTTGAGTTTCTTCAACCTTTATGCCTATTATTAATTTTATTAAAACTACTTTAACAGATTTTTAATAGTTTTCTTACAAACTATACTGGAAACTTTTTACCACACTTTTATTCATTTTTTGTTACCTAAATGCCTTTTATGTATAATTTTATTGATTTACACTTTTTCCAGACACAGAAGTTCAATGAAAAACATGATTTTAGACACCTGAATAAAATAAACTCTTTCAAAAGATATTTTCAATAAAATCTTTTACACAAATGAAGCTGTGGCGTCATCACAACCAACAAGGTTTCCCTTATTTAAGTTTATTCATTAACCTCTTAACTGTCACCCCCATTTTGAACACAGACGTAGTGCACTATCCAAACTTAAATTGTTATAACTCGCGAACGAAAACATTTTGTAATATAATTTTGATATACTATTTCCATGGTAATGCAATGTTTTAAAATGATTTTCACAGGATAAATTTTGAGGTTTTAAGCTTTCAATTGGTACATAATTTATGATGATTACTAAATGTGATAGGAACAAAGGCAACGAAAAAAAGACTTTTTGTGACACGTGACGTGTGAAGTAAATAAGGAAAAACCAAAGTAATTATCGCTTGTGAACAGAATATTTTTATTGAGTAACAAGTTGTAATTTTGTTTATTTGGAATACATAAAATGTCATATAGTCCTATTTATATTTTGACAGGTGGTTAATGCCAAGTTATAAGAATTTTAATGTAGCAACAGTAACTTAAGTGACTATGACATACTGGCGGAAATTATGTTAACATTGTGTTTTTAAAAGAAAGTAATGGAATACTGGTTTTTTTTTTTTTTTTGGGACTTCCTACCTGCTGCACAAGACATGATGCACAATAATACGAGGTATAAGGTTTTCCAAGAGATCATCATGATAAATATGAAAAGACGTTGTGGACGGATTCTTGTCCAGGGTCTGAATTATCAAACTATAAACACATTTAACTTCATCAAAAAACAAGAAAACAGCCAATAATAACACTGCAAAGTCTAGTCATTCAGTGTCCCTCTACGCGTCGATGAAGCTCGTTGAAAAGTGTTTATCGCCATCTATTGGTTTGGAAGACGAATTAACGGGATAGTTCGCCCGAAAATAAAAACTTTGTCACCATTTACTCACTCTCAAGTTGTTTCAAACCTGTATGTACTTCTTTCTAATGCTGAGCACAAAAGAAGAGATTTTGAAGAATGTGGGTAACCAAACAGTCCCCATTGACTTGTATGGAAAAGAAGTAGACTACAATGTCATTGGGGACCAGAAACTGTTTGGTTATCCACATTCTTCAAAATATTTTCTTTTGTGTTCCAAAGAAAGAAATTCATACAGGTTTGGAACAACTTCAAGGTGAGGAAAATATGACAGAATTTTTTATTTTTGGTAGAACTATCCTTTTAATTCTGGTGCACTGTTTGTGTCCTATTCAGTTGTCACTGCTGTTTTTGTTGTCACTGCCCTCTTTCTTTTTTTAGCTATTCTATCTATACTACTTTTCAGCTATTCTAAGCTATACTGCCTTCGTGCTTTAGGAGCAGTTGCTGCTATTGGACAGTTTTAAGGAATAAATAAAATAATGTTTTGTTTTGTTTTGTATTGTTTTATAGTTCTCTTTGTATATCTTTTTTATCAGTACTACAACTGTTGACAGTTTTTGAGATCATATTTTTTTGTCTGATTTATGCTTTCCTATCATCTCAACAACTGGTCTGTCATAAGCAGATATTGATCTGATGTTTAGAAAAAGGTTTTTGAGTAAATGATGATTTATAGCTGTACTGCATATACTTCAGGCTGTCTGAAATGTTTTCCTGCCTTGACCTGAATGCAGTCTTTTATTACACCTAATAGCAATGCTGTGAAATTCTCTGGCCCAACTGTCAAAAATTATTCTGAAAAGCAACATTGTTGTGAGGACAGGACATGCTTTAGAGCAGTTCGC
Organism: Tor tambroides; assembly: GCA_021397915.2. Classification (NCBI taxonomy): domain Eukaryota; kingdom Metazoa; phylum Chordata; class Actinopteri; order Cypriniformes; family Cyprinidae; genus Tor; species Tor tambroides. Next base: position 32,491 of record JAFVLL020019404.1, read on the forward strand.
AGAGCACATGAATGAAGTATTCGGCTGCTTGACTCTGTGAGACAGTGACCGTGAGAGCATGTTCATGATGGGACTACCATGGCTGCTAGTTTTGGAGCTTGTCCTTTACGCTGGTTGTTTCATCTGTGGGGTGATCGCTGCCGCATGGATGACACTCACTCAGGTAACACTAATTAATCATCTCCACAATGTCTGATCATTGCTATTTTGTGAGCACTGAAAGTGTAAAATGATTTATTATTAAGAAAACTAAAAGCATAATCACATCTCTAGAGAAATGTGATACGCTATATTTTTTTAATTATCAAGATGATCATGGCAAAAATTTGCATGCATGTTTATGGGACATTTGAAACATTATTTTGTTACACACCGTTCAGTTTAATGTTAACATGTAACATATTGTGATCATAAAGCATGTTCTTTCTTTTTTGGGGTAAGATGAACTGATAATTTTCAGTTATAGGCTACATCTGTTGCTATTTATAGTTATTTTTAAATATGTGTAAAAATATATGTGCAGTAAAATATAGAATATGTTATGTTGCTGATTCCAGGTCAGACCATCTTGAGCTTTAAAATTTAATCACCATGTGATCAGTCGGCCTCTCGCACCATATTACGGCTTATTAAAGTCATATGATACAGGAACAAAAGCTCTTAGCACAGCACTTTCCTTATATCTGTGCGTGTCACAGAGAAATACAAATCGTCAACACAGTTTGCGAAAGAGTACGAAAATGACCCCTAGATGTCCCTTGCTGTTGTTTCTCCTTATATTTATCATGTGCAAATATGGATGATTTTTGATGACTGTCTTTTTAGGGCCACTTTGATGGACGGTGCATCCTCTATGGAAGTGTTCATTATAATGCATCTGGCCAGGCTCTGACTGTAGAAGGCTCCAGTTCTCCTTCCGTCTGCTATTTTGTGTCAGCCATTGCTGTGTGCATGGCTATTTACTGCTTTTCCCTTATTCTTTACTGGATCTATGCCAGCTGTGTAGAGGAGGATGTGAGAAGGTGAATGTATTGACTTTTCTGTTGACATTTTCAATATTTCACATTCCACTTTAAGTTATTCATGCAGATGGGAATTTAATAGTCACATTAACAATTTTGTTTTTGTCTTGCATGTATATGCAGGGGGACAGTTTCTCTCAACACTTCTCTGGGAGTCTGTGGTCTTCTTCTGTTTTTTCTCTTGGTATCAGGATGTATTCTCAAGATCGGTCGGGACAGCCTGTGTTTCTCTGTCCTTCACAACACTCCCTCTATTACCAGGTGATTCTATCTCCTTTCTTCTGTGTACAGCATTCTGCGTCTGTGATTTTGGTGATTTTAAGAACCATATTTTCTACAGAAATATATAAGATGAGAGATTATAGAGTCAACAATGTGTCTTACAGTTCCCAGCTGCTGTGGTTACAAAATTAAAGTAGGGCCCTTAAAGAGAAATGGTGATGTGAAAAAAATCAGATGAGAGGAAAAATTATATATCAATGCTTTTATGCTTATTTGCACCACTTATTCTGTTGCAAAGGTACTGTGTTTGCATTGAACTAGTTTTTCCTAGCACGTTTTGAGAGAAAACACCAAAGATTTGCGAGCTAATGCAAAGTTACTCTGGAACAGAATAGTTTTGCGAGCACGTTTATTGGGAGAAGTATCTGGGAACACAAGTATTTTGCAAGCAAATCCATAGTTTAGCGGGGGAACGCAAAAGTTTTGCGAAAAAATGCAAAGTTCCTCATGGGACCACAGAAGTTTTACAAGAGAACGTAAATTTTCTTTGAGGGCGCAAAAGTTTTGTGCGAGAAGGCAAACGTTTTGCGACTTATTCCAAAGTTTCTCTGGTTAGCGCAAAAGAAATGCGACAGAATGCAAAAGCATTGAAATATTTTTCCCTGCAACTTTTTTTTCCTCAATCACTGTGTCCCTTTAGGGGCTCCATACAAAAGTATTAAGTTAAAAATGCACTGCTGGAAATGTTTTTGTTTTAGTTGTGAAGATGCAGAGAATAAAACTTGGGCCCATCCATACACTGGAAACCAGTTCTACACGGGACTCTACAGTACTGAGGTTAGTACTTTTGTTTGGTTATTCTTCATAGGGTCATCACCCTCTCATGGTAGTTGCTATGTTGAGAACACATGACCCGTCAAAAAGAGTCTCGCTAACCCACATTAATAAACACTTTCTGTTGCAAAATAATTGCAAATAGACTGTTTCTGAACTGGCTTCTGTAACTGAGAGCTTTTACAAGATGCTGCCTCCACACCAGTAGGTGTCAGTATACATGCTTAGTGTTTCTTCATGCATGTTTTTATTTGTATTAATAAATACAGTAGAAATAAATCTCCTGTGTTTCTTGAGCACTCACCCTGTCTGTTTATCTCCTCTGCAGAGATCTATGTGGGTAAGCTTCTTCTTCTGGGTGTTAATAACGTCTGTGGTGGTCATACAGAAGCGCCAGAGCTCAAGGTTGAAGGTTTGGGGTGATGATGAGTGGAGCCGTGCTGAGACAGAGCCCTTCCTCCATCGCCCGTCCCGCCAGAGATAAATCACCAAGGCCACTATACACGAGCTTATCACTACATATCATGTAGAGTTTACTATATACACTTAGATGGGACCACAAGCAGTGATAAAATACCTAATAATATTTTCATTGCAACATTTGAACTTTTATTTAGTTTTTCACATAGAACAAGTTATTTGATGTATGGTAGCTATAATTATATACACAAAATTTAAATATATGTCCAGAGACATCTAAGACTATGACAGATATGAGAAAAACATGAAACAACAGGATAAATTTATAATGTCTAATATACAGTCAAATAACCATTATTGCAGAATAAAGTAATCAGGCCCTCAAAACAAAGAGGAGGATTCTTCTATCACCCTAAAGGGGTTTATCCTGCTTAATACAAGGATATTTAGAAAATAAATAAATTAATGGACATAACACTTTAATTTGAGTTGTAATAATTAGATATAATAATTATCTTATTGGTTATGTAAATTATATATATTACTGACTCTTTCAGCAACAACAGTACTTTTCTGACTTGTTACATTTTATGTAAAGTTGAGAAGGGGATCTGTATTTTTTATCCATATTTATGTTACTGTCTTTCAAAATTTTGACATTTTGTGCTTGTGTGCTTAATGTAAAAATATTAATTCATTACAAATGTGTGCTGTGGATTGTTTGGAGGTTTAAATGAAAAATATGCCAATAACTGAGGTACAAAGCTAATTTGTAGTGTGTGTAACTTCTACCCCACTACCAGATTAGAGAAATCATGATGGTTTTCAAAAAGGTTTGCCAAACACTCCCCCCATCAGCCATTGGTCGAGCAATCAGATAGTCCCACCCCAAACTCACACTATTGGTTGAGTGATTGTTGTTGTCTCAGGATTAGATTTCAATCAAAAAAAGAAAGAAAGAAAGACCACTGAATTCAAGTGGCCGGACAAGAAATTTCCTCCACTGTGTTTTAGAGCTGCTTACTTAGTTTGCGAGCTTGTCTCTCTTTGGCTTCAAAGGCCACCTTAGTGTCCATCAGAGCTTCCAGTGCTTTGCACATCTCAGCCATGTCCTGTTGAAGCATGTCGCTTTGGCTGAGGAGACTCTGGCTCTCCTCTCTCAGCTGCTCGGCTAGAGCGGCCATCTGCACGCTCTCCTCTTGACACTGCGCGTGCAGCTGAATGGCCAATGAGAGCAAGCCCTCCGCGTGGCTCACCGCTGAGTCCAGCTGGTCCTTCGACATCCTGTTGTTCTTCACTTCACAGCTGCTCCACACCATGTCCAGTTGGATTGTGGAGGAAGAAAAAATGATCAACCAAGACAGAAAGTTAGAATGAATATTAATACTAACAGCCTATAGGGCTAGATTTGGAGTCAAATCAAATTACATGATTGTTTTCTCGATAGAAGATTGTTTTTTACATTGACTTTCAAATACCCATTCAAAAAAACCTTTTTGTGAATTGATTATTTTGTAAATTATTCATGTAAATAACAATTTACATGTGAATATCATATTTTGCTATTACTGTTGGGTAAACAAGTGAACAATAAAACAATTATAGAATTGAAGCTGAAAGACTGAACTCTCAGGACAAAGGTATTTAATATCAATGTCAGGTTGGGGCAAGTTGTCACATGTTTTAAATTCCATTAATTTGTGTTTTATTAATGTTTTACTGTTTAATAAAAGCTATTTAATAGTGGGCTCTGTCACACATCACAAAAGGTCAACATGTTCAATTTTTTTTTTGTTTTTTTGTGGAAAGTAACATTGCCAAATTCAGTATATATTTTAATCTGGCAACAAGAATTTACAAGAGAAAAATGCAATTCATTGAATAAGTTAACCTTAGGACACTTTGTTAGGTACCAGGTTTGCCTTTACACTGAGAAATACTCCTGGAGTAAAAAGTGTGACATAATTGCACAAACAGTTGTTCTGTTTTTAACTATTATTAGATGCATTTAAATGCAATCCACATTATTTATAAGGAAATTAGTATTTGAAGGTGGTTCTCATTATTGTCACTAGGGCAACATGCTGTGTTGTCTCTGTGACCTAAATCTCTGATGGCAGCACTAGTCTGAATCATCAGGCTCAAGGGAGGTTAGGTAACAAGCTGCTTAGTGAAAAGCTTATCTCAGCGCCACTGTTACTTCACTTCTCTTATAACATACATAAGGACATCCAACAACGAAATCAATTAAGCAACCACTGTATTTTGAAAGTTACCAATGGCAGTGGAATGTAGTGCTCATTGGAAATGCATTATTAGCAACAAAAATATTCCATTGTCTTGGAAATAGAGTTTCAAGAATAAGGCGTTAATAGAGCTATCCTTCTATGTACATATTTAAAGTTTCAATCTATAATTGAGTAATGTCATACTACTCTGAAAATGTTTGAATATTTGTTGAATGTATTTTTTCGATGTTTGGCTTACCAGGTCTGGTTTGTGTCCTTTTATGCAGCACACATTCACTCTCCTTTGGCTCTCTCTCACTTGCTCTATTATTTTTCAGCAGCAATGAGTGAACTGCGACTCTGTCCTTCAAACACAGATTATGAAAAGAGGGAGGGAGAGGAAGAGAGGACGACATGCCTTGCAAGGTAATTCCTTGCAAGATTCCTGACATTCAGTGCAATTAAGAAATAAGTTAACAATAAATTATAATATCATTTAGACCTATATTCGACTTTACACCATTTTGTACTTTTCCTCATAATAACACGACAATCGTCCCAAGGATTCAGTGTGAAAACCACCACTAGGTGGAGCCATTGGTCAAACAAATGTGATTTGAGCCTGTGTAGTGTACCACGTGGTGAGATCACGAGCCACACATTAAGCGTTACATTTTATCATTTTACATTTGTATCAAAGCTGATACAAAATGATTATGCATTCAATGATGTAATCATAAAATATACATAACAATTTCACTGTTCATGAAACACTGTGAATCACGTCTCCAACAAGAGCGGAGGTGTTTGCCAAGTCTGCATTGATCCAACCCTAAAAACAACTCTGGTTATTAGCCTAGAGTTACTGAGACTAAATTCAGAATTTCACAGCATTATTAATTAATGGTAAAGGATCATTCAAAGTCAAATGAAGCATCTATGACTTTCAAGTGCTATCAAAACTCTACAAAACATCTGAACACTGTACTACAACAATGTGAGTTAATATTGCATACACTGTTTATGATGATTAAAGGGATAGTTCACCCAAAAAAGAAAATGCTGTCAGTATTTACTCACCCTCATGCCATTCCAAACCCGTAAGACCTTCGTTCATCTTCGGAACACAAATTAAGATATTTTTGATGAAATCCGAGAGCTTTCTGACCCTGCATGGAGAGCAATGCAACTAAAATGTTCCCAGGCCCAGAAACATAGTAAGGACACCAGTAAAACAGTCCATCAGTGGTTCTACCGTAATTTTACGAAGCTACGAGAATACTTTTTATGCGCAATGAAAACAAAAATAACGACTTTAACGATTTTGTTTTTTAAGTGCGTAGGAAAGCACGTGCATGGGTTGTGGTACTCTCCATAATGGCAGATGACATGATTTGCAGGAGAAGAATTGTTGAATAAAATTGTTATTTTTGTTTTCTTTTTTGCACAAAAAAAAAAATTATTCTCGAAGCTTCGTAAAATTACGGTTGAAACGCTGATGTCCCATGGACTGTTTACTGATGTCCTTACTACGTTTCTGAGCCTAGGAACATTTCAGTAATGTTGCTGTTTATGGAGTGTCAGAAAGCTCTCGGATTTCATCAAAAATATCTTAATTTGTGTTCTGAAGATGAACGAAGGTCTTACAGGTTTGGAACGACATGAGGGTGAGTAATTAATGACAGAATTTTCTTTTTTGGGTGAACTATCCCTTTAAGGACGTCTCTTAATATACCTGCAAGTTAGGTGAATAAGTTAAAAAATGAATAATAATAATAATAATAATAATAATACAGCAGTTTTAGTTAAATACATGAATAAATAATAATAAATAAAATAGTCGATGAACACATTGTTAATGGTTTGACTTTATTAATAAGAGCATCATGGTCATGGCCACTGTAATCATTTCCTCATCGCTGACAGATATGCTAGTGCTTGTTGAAATATTAGCAATAATTTGATAAGTAGAAATCCAACAAACAATACAGGGATGCTCTTATTGTGTGCTTTGGACTTTACCGTTTTATTAATATCCTCTCCATGTGCAAGGCTGTGTTTATACATTCGTTTCTTCAGTGTTTCCAAGGACAGCTTATTTTAACTCAATCCCTGCACTGTTCGTAAAGTAGGTGACGCGTTGTGCTTGTAATGACCTACACTTTTATTTTTATGCTTGTTTGCTCTTCTAAGTGCATATCATCGATGTGACTACATGGGACGGTGGGTTGTTGCACTACTTTGTATCTTGTGTTGTCTATTTTATCTATTAACAATAGTTGTATTAAACTGAAACAAGCTTAATCCAATAACTTTTTAAAACATTCTAACAGTCTAGGAAGGAATGAATGTGGAGACCTACAAATGGATGGATGGATGTCCCAACAAATCAAGGACATTGGTTTTATAAACACACTAAATAATGTGTTAATGAAAATCTAAACATTTCTGTGAAGGTTAAGATTAAGGGCAGGGGATAGAAATATCATTAGCTCAGTAGAAAAACAATAGAAGTCGATGGAAACTCCCCACCATGATACAAAAACAATTGTATGCAGGAGAATAAAAAGGAATACATTGAGTTGCTGCTGAACAGATCTACTTTCAATTGGCTGCAGTAGACATGAGGCTGACATAAGAAACCTCTAAGGCAGAGATAAGTGAAGTCATAAGCACCGTGCTTCTACCAGGCAATTAAAGAGAACTAGAGATTAAAAGAAGTCATTAGCCAGGACAGTGGATTAAAGCACAGTGTCAAACAGTGAGGGATTACAATTCACCAGCCTACATTCACTCATTGAT
>JAFVLL020019405.1:0-24748 GCA_021397915.2 Tor tambroides
GATTTTTGACTTTCATGAGCTGTAAGCTCTAATCATCAAAATTAAAACAAAAAACTTTTGAAATGTTTTACTTTACATGCAATGAATCTAAAATGAAAGTTTCACTTTTTGAAAGAACTTACAAGAAAAAATGAACTTTTTCACGACATTCTAATTTATTGAGATGCACCTGTATATATATATATATATATATATATATATATATATGTATGTGTGATTTTCTTGGAGTATTTGAAAAGATGTTTGATACTTCACATTAGGATTCAGCTTCTTAAACCGATATGAGCAATATTATATCCTAATAGTTTCCAAAGTTGGCAACACAAATTATATAATAAATAAACAAAAATACCTATTATTTATATAATAGCTATTATTTATATAAATTTGTACAAAAAAGCATTAGCAAATGTATTTTACTTATATATTAAATATAGGAATCTTGCTTTAGAAATATAACTATTGTTTAATTATAACCATAAAAACCTAAATATACAAATAACTTCAATAAACGTTGTCCATGTTTCTTTTGGTTTGCATATATAATAAACTGAATCCGCAAACATAATTATTGTTACAGACATCCTTCAGGGGGCGCTATATGTCCAACAACAGACTCGGGTGAAATATGTAAAAGTTTATTTTGCAGAGCAAGACACCATATCTATGGCACTTTTATACAATGGTGGCACGTAAATTTTCACTTTTTTACCTGAGCGTTTAGTGCATTCACCTGAGTTTGTTTTTATCGTACACATAGAAAATAGTTAAAAACTAGAAAAATATTTCCTCTTCTCTCATCACAACTTACATGATGTTCTTTAACACTAAGGGAAAATAAATAACAACCACAGTGCTCAGAGGTTTTTTCTTAAAAAATAAACTAAAATGGTTTTTGATTTCAAGAGTTGTATCCGTTTTGCCTGTAAGCGATATGGCTTTCATTCATTTTGATGATCGAATCCCCATCAGGATCCAAATTTAAGATCTCACTGGGAAGCCCACCGGTTCCTCATTGATTTCCGCCACGCTTGCCACTAGAAAAGACAATAACCACATAAAACTTCCTCAAAACACACCCATATTTTTTCTTGTACTGATAAGCATTCATTATAATCATATATATTCAGCATATCTGTTGTTAGCAACTAGAAAGGACGTTACCTTGTCCCTGACGTCTTAGAGTTCATCACCCATTGTAAATACTCCTTGGCAGCAATGCTGTCCAAGACTTTGTTGACGTCACTGGTGAAACTTCCGTCTACATACCTCCTTCGTGGCAAATTTGCACCTCTGTTGTCCGCAACACTGCGCATATGTGATAAACAACTTGTTAGCATGTGTACATGACACTTATTCAAAGTTTAAACTCGTTTTAGAAGCAGTTAGCAGGCTTTTATCAAGCTTAGCACAGTTTAGTTTTTAGCATGTAAGTTGTAGTAGGCTATTAGTTTTGTGATGTTTGATTATAAACAGCATCCTTGCAGTTGGGATTTTGAAGTGTTTGTTTGATTAGCACAGAATCAGAAGACATTAACAGAGAAAGATAACCAGAAGCACACCGCCTGGTTTTAGCGCAATTTATTAGCATTAGCATTTGGCAGTAAGGTTGGACAGGGCGTGTTGGAAAAGAGACAGATGTTGGGCAGGAGAAAGCGTGATGAAGCAGTCAGTTGGCTAGTTTTTTCTCTCTCACACACTCGCTCTTTTTCTTTATTTCCATCTCTTTCACACTCTATAAGGCACTGAAAGTGGGACTAGAAGCACGGAGGCCTACTCTTGTTTGGGCTGTCCAGATTTTAGCCAGGCCACAAAGTTCTGGGCCGCCTGGTCCTGCAGGTAGGAGCTGACGTCGCTGGTGTAGGTTCCCTCAGCGTGACGTTTGGCTGAACCGCTGTGGGGAAAAAAAGAGTTTATGTGAAAAATAATTAATGTGATGTTTGAATTTGAGCTACTGAAGGCTGTTAGCATTAGGCCTTTAAATAAAACACAATAATATATTTAGGGCCAGATTTACTAACAGCTTGCAACAGCGTCTTTTGGCGTTAAAATAGTACTGTCAGGATTTACTAAAGACGGACGCGCAGTGAAGAAATAGCGCTGAAAAGGCATGGACACAGTTATTTTTGCGCCTGACGTCATTGAATATGCATTTGTAGGAGTTTTCCTTTCAGATGCAAAATTTATGGGTGGAGAGTATTAAGATGAATCACGCAATGCGATTTACTAACATTTGCGCTCGTCAAATTACTGGTATTTGCGCCATTATTTAACGCCCGAAAAAGCATATCTTAAAGCAGGCGGTAATTTGCGCTGCTCTTGGTAGATTGCGCTGGTCATTATGGAAATGATCTGGCTACGCCGGAGTTCTTTAATGTGCGTATTGCTAGTAAATCACACGCAGAATCTTCCCCTCCCATCAGCGCTTTTATGGAATTGTGTGCTAACGCAAATTTGCACTGTTTAGTAAATCTGGCCCATAGCTCTTAAATATATATATAAATATTATTTAAATATTGATAAATATTAAAATAAATACTAAATATCAAAATGTGTATATTGTATCTTTTATAAATTTGGAAAAATTCTATATAATTATTATATTAGTTACATAATTATCACATAATACTGTTTAAATGTTATATTAGAAATAAAATATAAAACAAACAATATATGTAACATACATAACATACATATATAGTATTATATTAGTTTTTATAATAAATATAATATTGTATATATTGTTTTTATACATTTTACTGTATTTACAAGTTTCAAGTTTTTATATACAATACATTCATATGTGTGCGCTATATATTATAAATTGTTTTAATATGATTAATATTTTAATTATATAATTATCATATATTGTTTTATTTTTATAATATATAAATAAATGCATAGAAGTACAACATACATAACAAAAAATACTACATCTATATTACTATATTTTATATTTCTATATATTGTATATATAATGTAAGTATATTATATACAGTAATTAGATAAATGTGATAACATGTCCTATAACAAGTTTTCATATGCAAAATATTTTCTTATATATATTTTTGAAAGTATATACAGTATATATTATATATTTTGTTTTATTCTTATTTTATTTGATACATTTTGATACATTCTATAAAAAGTGAGGATGTTTATTGATTTAATTTAAAAAAAAAATTTCACTAAATGTTGGATAATTTGACACGATACATGATCTCATACTGTAACTGTACATACCCATTTCTCTTTGAGTTCATGAGCCATTGAACAAAGTCTTGCGCTCTCCTGGTCTCCAAGTATTTGCTGTAGTCATTGGAGAAAGTTCCCTCAGAATGTCTCTTCGCGGTGGTGAATCCCTGACCCCTCGCCAGAAGACCTTCTACTGTCTCTGTGCTGCATGACAAGACAATATATAAGTGTTACATTACGTAAACTGACCAAAACGATGCCCACATTTCCAAATAAAGTCCTCAAAAAGTGCTTTTATCATAAATTAGGACACAAAACACCATAAAAGCCCATTTCTCCAACCTTGTGTTGTCGTCTTGCAGTGGGACGCAGATACTGTTTTGAACAAAGAGGAGCAGAAGAAGACCAGCGAGATATTGGACGCCTTTCATTTTGAGAGCTTCTTTCAGTTCTGAACACACACGTTCTGTAAAAATGAGAGAAAAAACACTTTTGAAACCAACCGAACATCTACAAGGCTTTGAGTCTCTCACAGAGGTCCTTCAACTTACCAATGGATGGAAGAGTTGAGTGTGTTTGGATCTTCTCCTCGCTCTTCTCCTGCTGGTTTCGTGGCCTCTTCTCAATGGTCTGAGTCTTATATAGTCGGTTCAGGTGGGCCGTCCCATCTCGGCAGCCCACACACACACGTACGTGTGCGTTCAGATCCATTAGTGTCAGTCCATTACCCGCTCTGGATGAAACCGCTCATGTTTGCTTTAAGAGAGAGATGTGCCAAAGTGCCTCCAGATAAGAGCCGTCCTGGAGGTGTGAGACAGCAGGATGGAGGCTTTCGCAAATAAACCCAGAGAAAAATAACGCGCCAAGTGCTACTGTAGGCGAAAATCAAGAAGGGAGACGGATACTCTGTCCATGAGAACGTGACAAATGGACTTTTCATGTGTTTTTTTTAGTCACAAACGATTCTTACGTCCAACTCGAGATGCTTTGCACTCAAAATCAGTGTGATTTGATTGACACATATCATCATTTTAATGCAATTTTAATGTCAGTGACAACTTTGTGTAAACAAAAGTGGTGGAAAAAGTCCAGAATGCATTTTGAGGTGCTAGAATTTAATTACTAGCAAATCAAATCTTCATATATTTGTTGTTTTTAATAAACAACAAATTCATTTTGTTGAAAATAGAACATTTGTTGTGCATTAATACAATTTTAATATATTAAATTTTTTTTATTAAAATCAGGACAACAGTAAAATCACTACTTTAGCTAGAAAAAATATTTTTAAAATGATTTAAATTATTTGAAAAGACAAAAGAGACTTGGCTTGTAAGAATGAATGAATATTGAATATATTTCATGTTTCTTGAAATCGAAACTTGAAAATTTTTTTTATTTAATATGTGTAAAGTTGTAAAGAAGTCACAAACAATTCAGCACATTTTTGTTGAATTTTATTACAGATTCAAAATATCTATGCTACATCGTACAAATTATGGCATATATTTTAAAAGTAATGACACATACAATAAATATTTTCTTAAAAACTCAGATAAGATTACTTGTTACTCAACAAATGTTGATTAAAAAAGTGTGAAAATATTTTTAATGCATTATTTTATATTTAATATATTTGATAATTAAAATATTAAATTAACATTAATATCCTTTTTAATTATTTTCTTTTTGTACTATACATGAAAATGTACAGCTGGCAATTGAACTTGACATGGAAAATACACAATATTGCTCTCCCCAGCTTAAAAGGTCATTAATACTAATAAATAATTATAATTAAATCTGAGAGTATTTCATTCAAATACCTATTTTACTTTTTTACTCTCAGTTTTCTTTAGCTAGCTCATCAAGCTTTGTGTTTATCCAGTAAGTATTTCTAAGTTTTTTTTTCAGTGTACTAAAGATTCATGACTCAGTTGTTCAGACTGTACATTTGAAACTGATAAACGTGACTATAAGGAGTCCGGTATTGCATCACAGTACAGTAGCTACAGGGTTCTTGTGGATTCAGGGGCTGCTGATGGGGAGTCGCACACGCCTGACGTGTTTAAGTGCGTGAAGTGGTCTGGAAGTAAGCTGGATTCAGTGCTGTGGGTTCTGGGTGGACTTATTTGGTCCGATGGAAAGTTTCACAAGTTCAAGCAAAGCAGTTTTTCAGAAAGTGACTCATGTGAGTGTAGACGTGCTGATTGGCCGAGCCGCCGAGACCGTGGTCTTCATCAGTGTACCACTGACAGAGAGACAGAACAGATCACGAGTGAAAAACACTTCAAATATTCATGATTTATATATACACACATGATCAGAATTGTTGGTACCCTTGGTAAATATGGTCAAAGGTGGCTGTGAAAATGAATCTGCATTTTTAATCCTTTTGATCTTTTATTTTAAAAAATTCACAAAAATCTAACCTTTCATTGGAGAATAAGAATTATAATGGGGGGAAATATCATTATGAAATAAATGTTTTTCTCTAATACACATTGGCCATAATTAATGGTACCCTTTTATTCAATACTTTTTGAAACCTCCATTTGCCAGTTTAACAGCTCTAAATGTTCTCCTATAATGAGGTTAGAGAACACCTGACAAGAGATCAGAGACCATTCCTTCATCCAGAATCACTCCAGATCCTTCAGATTCACAGCTCCATGATGGTGCTTCTTCAGTTCACCTCACTCATTTTCGACAGGGTTCAGGTCAGAGGACTGGAATGGCCATAGCAGAAGCTTGGTTTTGTGCTCAGTGACCCATTTTTGTGTTGTTTTTGAGGTTTGTGTTTGGATTATTGTCCGGTTATAAGAGCCAAACATGGCCCATTATAAGATTTCTAACAGAGTCAGTCACTTATTGATTTTTTATCTGTTGGTATTTGATAGAATCACTGATGCCATGTGTCTAAACAAGATGTCCAGGACCTCCAGCAGAAATATAGGCCCACAACATCAAAAATACAGCAGTATATTTCATTGTACACATGGGGTACTTTTTTATTCCTGTGTTCACCAAACTCATCTTGAGTGTTTGCTGCTAAAAAGCTCATTTTTTAGTTTCATCTGACCATAGAAGCCAGTCCCATTTGAAGTTCCAGTCGAGTTTTTGGCCACTCAAACGCTCCTTCTCACCGTGCATTAGGACGATATAGACACACGTCCTCTTCCAGGCAGTTTCCTAACATTTTATGTTGATGGGAAATTCTTAATTATTGCCCTGATGTTGGAAATGGGAATTTTCACTGCTCTAGCCCTTTTCTTAAAGCCACTTCACTAATTTGTGAAGCTCAATTATCTTTTGCTGCACATCAGAAATATATTCTTTGGTTTTTCTCATTGTGATGGTTGATTAAGGGAATTTGAGCTTTGTTTCCCCTCCTAGTTATATTTCTGTGAAACAGGAAGCCATGGCTGGATAATTTCATGTTCATAATCCCCCTGGAGTGCTCAAAACTGTGAATATGAATGGGAATATACTTCAGAGATATTTTACTTATAAGAATTTCTAGGGGTACCAATAATTGTGTCCAATGTGTAATTGAGAAAAACATTTATTTCATAATGATATTTCCCCCATTTTCAATTGTTTTAGTTCAATGAAAGGTTACATTTTTGTGATTTTATTAAAAATAAAAGATCAAAAGTATTAATAATGCAGGTTTATTTTCAGAGCCTTCTTTGATCATATTTACCAAGGGTACCAACAATTCTGACCATGTGTGTGTATAAATACTTTTTGGAGCTACTTTATGGATTGTTGACATGAAGAATTCACGTCTTCCAGTGCAACATGCAAAAAACTGATTGTGCTAATTCTTTTATTAATGTTTATTAATTGTTTTACAATGCTATTGAGCTTATTTTAATATAAAAGTGAATAAATTAAATTTGTAAAACAAATTTACAAATAAATGTAAAAAACTAATTAAGAAACCTTTTTATGTAATGTATGTAATACTTTTAGTAATTTATATATAATATTTATGTTTATGATATAAATTTAGGCATAATGTTTTAATTACTTAACGTATGTAGAATTTAATATTTTATCAATTAATATATAATATTTTTATTAATATATTCATTATATATATATATATATATATATATATACCTTTGCATGAATAAAATGCAATTCTGCTGCTGTCTTACCATTGCATCAAAGTCCACTTGTTCATCCACGAGCGCTTTAGAGATCTGAGCAGCTTGTTGGAAGTGAACATTATCTAAAAACACCAATGAAAAAAGAGAAAAAAGATGAATTTTCACTTTAACATCATGTAATTTATGTTATTTGAAAGATATTTACATGTTTAGGAAGATTAAATAAAATAATACATTTTTTTACTGATCTAAAACTCAAAATATCAAGGAAATATATTTCTGTAGTTTTTAGTAAATATTCTGTATAATTTTTAACTAAAATGACTTAAAAATACATTTTTATGATATTTACAGTAACAGAAAATGTATATAAGAGCAGAATACAAAAAATTCAGTGAATTGCATTGATGTATTTTAAATAATTTAATTAAAATGAACAATAATTAAAAAAGAAAAAAAAAAAAATGACAAAAGAAAAACATTAAACAAAAATGCAGCTCATTTTCTTTTACTCAAATGAGCTCGTTTGCAGAGACAGGACGAGAGAGAGAGACAGAGAGAGAGAGAGAGAGAGAGAGATGGGTCGTATCTCACCGTCAGCAGTGCCGTGCACCAGGAGGTACTGGACCGATTTAAAGTTCTTGGCTCTTCCCGTCACTGTGGAATTCTGCAAGAATAATAACATCCCATAAACCCTGTGTGACGCAGCGCTTGCGCTTTCCTCTCGTGAGTTATTTTAGGACTGACTCACGCTTCTCTGTGACGTCATCATGGGGAAACCAGTGAGTTTATCAAAAAAATGTTAGAATTTCCAAGCACAACTTACATCATAAAAGGCCTGATTCTCCGCTGGTGTCAGCATGTACCTCTCAGTGTAAATAGAGTCTGGGGGAAATTACAGAACAATGGTCTTAACACATAACAGGAATTAATTTCAATGAGATGAAAATGAAATCTAAAACCATAATCAGTGCTGGGTAATAAGAGAGTTCATGTAATCTGGATTACATAATCAGATTCCAAAAATTAAGTACTTGTAATTAGATTACGTTACATTTGAAAATGCTAGATTACAGTTACGTTATTATGGGTTACATGATTACATGTTCACTCAATGGCATAACATTTTTCAGAATTTATTGATTTCATAATATTGAAAAAGCATTAAACATATTTTCTTTGTTTTTTTTTTGTTCTTTAGTCAATATGGTACACAAAATGCGCTTTCGCGCCGCGTAGTTCTAGGAACTAGCCAACAGGGTGGTTCCTAGAGAACCAGTGTCTCCCTCGGGCCTTTTTCCTGGTTGAATTTGACACCAGCAGCGGGAACTCTGAAGCGGCCGACAGTGACGTCTTTATTCGCAGCATTTACAAACATCAACAAGCGGTGAATGGAGGACGCCATGTTTGTAGCTGTTTTTGTTGCGTGTTGTGGGTTTTGTGATAACGGAGATGGAATGTGAACGCACAATTTACGCGATTGAAAGAGCATGAAAATCTGACTAAATCTCCTATGACAACTTGTAGTGTTATCATCAAAGCTAAGAAAAGAACGCAATGCTGCAGACAACAGGAAAATGCCGTTATCGCTGTTTTCCATGTTCGTGGAGTAAATATTTTAACTCAGTTTTTTAAAAATGCCAGGTAGTCTGTTTCATATGCGTTTGGCTAATCAGCGTACACTTACGTCACTGGTAGTTCCTATAGAACTGTTTTAGACCCTACTCTGAAGTAGGAGCTAATTTAGTTCCCCCAAGCGGAGTTCCTAGATCTAAAACCGTTCCTAGTTCCTGTGGTGTGAACACGCCAAAAAGCAGGTACTTCCGGTAATACTTCTAGGAACTATAAAAAGGTTCCTCTGGTGCGAAAGTGCCTAATAATCACATTCAAGTTTATGTGACAAACAAGTTAGGTTAAAAGTAATCTAAATGTAATCAGACTACATTTCATAATATCTCCAATCCAGATTACGTTACTAACTACAATTTTGATCATGTAATTTGTAATCAGTAATGGATTACAATTTGTAAGTAATCTACATAATACATACCATAATACTCCCATTTAGAGACCGGAGCGACGGCCATTCCGCATTTAAAAACTCCACTTCCGGCTCCGAGGACCATTGAAGTGACGTAACCGCCATAAGACTGCATCACAAACACACGCTTACTTATATAGTGGTCCAAAAACTCACATTTGGATATAAAATGCATGAATATCTTTGCATCAAATAACAAAATATCATGTGTTGTTATTGTAAAGACAAATAAAACAAGAATCATCTCTCAAAATTAAGTTTTTAGATTCATGAAATCAGAACAAAGATTTCTGGTAATTAAACTTACCCAGCCCCAGATGGCAACCCTGTTTTTATCTATGAAGCCCATGTCAATAAACTGTCTAAAAATGAAGAAAAATATATATATTTGTCATTTCTGATCAATTAAATTCAAATGTCAATTATATGGAGTGTAACAGAATTAAACCGTTTGTAATCATTGCTAGGTAGTTTCCAGGGTATTCTAAAAGGATTCTAGGATGTTGCTAAGTGGTTTCCAGGGGGTTCCAGGGCTAGTATGACTAGTATGTTGCTAAGTGGTTTCTCAGGTGTTCTAGGTGGTTGCTAGGGTGTTGACAAATTAGTAGGTGTTCTGTGCAGTTGCTAGGACATTGCTAGGATTATTCCGGTGGCTACTGTTGCTACAGTTTGTAGCATCCAGGGTGTTCTGGGTGGTTGCTAGGGCGTTGCTAGGGCATTGCTAGTGTTATTTGGGTGGTCACTAGACAATTGTTACAGTTTGTGTGGTCAATTTGAGTGGTCACTATGGCTAGCATGATTAGTATTAGGGATGCACGATAAATATCGGGCGATATTTAATGCGCATCTTGTCAGTAAAGCCGGTTCTGTAATCAGCGGTAAATGTCATCACGTGCGTGATTTCACATTGAGCAGCATTTACTACACAGAGCCGTTGTTCACTGACAATCTGCGCAAATCGATGTTCATTATCAGCGTGGTTTTGCGCAGCTTGTCAGTGAACAACGGCTCTGTGTAGTAAATGCTGCTCAATGTGAAATCGCGCACATGATGGCATTTACCGCTGATTACAGAACCGGCTTTATTAACAAGATGCGCATTAAATATCGCCCGATGTTTATCGTGCATCCCTAACTAGTATGTTGCTAAGTGGTTTCTGAGGTGTTTTAGGTAGTTGCTAGGGTGTTGATAAATGGTTTCCAAGATGTTCTGTGTGGTTGCTAGGGCATCGCTAGGATTATTTTGGTGGTCACTAGCATTGCTACAGACTGTAACTTCCAGGGTGTTCTGGGTGGTTGCTAGGGTATTGCTGCTGTGATGTGGGTGGTTACTCAGGGCGTTATTAGGGTGATTTGGATAGTCAAACGGGTTGCTAGGTAGAATCCAGGCTGTTTTGGGTGGTTAATAGTATGTTGAGAAGTGGTTTCTAAGTGGTTGCCATTTAGTTTTCAGGATGATTTGAGTGGTTGCTAAGGCATTGCTATGTGAGCTGCCAAGATATTCTGTGCGGTTTCTAGGGTGTTTTCATTGTATTCTGGGTGGTTGCCTACTGGATCAAGTCAAAAGAGTTTAGATTTGGATCCTTTATTGTAAGTCTATGAGATTTTTTTTCACCATTTTAACATCCAACAGGCGAAAAATTGTCAGTCTGATTGCTTAGTAAAATAACGGCTCACCTCTCCTGATCAAAACACAAGGTTTGAGGAATTATTCATGTCTGCAGCACAAAAACATGAACACATTCACTTGAGAGCAGTGTGGACACATATTTGTACCTAGCGGCTGTTATCTGATCCTCGACTTCGTAAGTGCCAAGTCGTTTGTAGAGGGCATGCATGATTTTGTCTCCTTGGTAACCACTTCCTCTCCCATCAAAGCTGGCCACGATCACTTTCTCTGTGCTGGCCAAGTAAGTGGACCATCCAACCCTGAACCGGAAATCTGACTTCTGACTGCAGGGGCCCGCATATCTACAGGATATGAAAGAATCAAGACTGTATTGGCTATCAAACCCAGATCAGAGCTCAAAATCAAACCACAAAACATGAAGCTAGCTTACACATCAATAAGCAGAGGATATTTTTTGGATTTGTCAAATTTGGGAGGCAGAATCATCTGGTACCAGAGGTCTGAGGGAAAAAAACCCACAAGATTAGGATTTAAAACAAACATATTTTCTAGGTTATTTGATCTGTTTCTCTGCTCTCCTGCAGAGTCAGCCTTACCAAACTCTCCGATCTTCAGTGTGCCATGCGTAACTGACGGCATTGCGATATCCTGCAGAGTATTTTCCAAATCTTTGTTGTCTTCAAGAACTCTCACCTCTAAAAAACGTTTTGAGAAATTTAGTAAGTTGCCAGGAACTGAACTGATATTGAACTGAATAGCACTGATATTGAAATTCTGGCCAAAGCTGATAACTGACAGATAACGAATAAATTATATTAAAAAGTATGCTATTTAATTAATTATAATTTTTTCAAATAAATTAATACATTTAAACTTATTTTAATATATTAATACAGCGAAACTCACTCTGATAATCACACTAAAGGAACAGCGCATCAGGAAATACTGCTCTTAAAGGCTTAAATTTGTAATCGCCAGACCATAACGTATTTAGTTTGCAATTATGTCGAAATTTAATAGAATCTTGAAGTAAGTGAGAGTATTATATATATATATATATATATATATATATAGTAGTTTTTAGAATATACTAATATTTTTATAGAATATATGTAAATGTCATTACAATTACTGCAACAAATGTAAAGTTTTTACATGTATTTCAAAATATATTGTATATTTTTACTGTATAATACATACATATGATTTTAATATTAGAATTCTATTACTTATAAGCACTTTGTATGCTTATATTTATGGTGGCCCAGTAGTGCACAACACAATGAAATCTCCACAAGACAACGGAAACAAGCCGCAACACAACAAAATTAGCACAACACAACGGAAACCAGCCACAATATAAGAAATTAGTCCAATGCTTGTGTTGTGGTGATTTTGTTGCCTTGTGAAGTTTTCATTGGCTGCATCCGAAATCGCATACTACTTGTGTAGGTACTACTTTTGAATTCAAACGTACTACTCGACCGTTAAAAAAGTACGTTCTATATAGTATGAATATGGGTAGTATGAATGGAATTCGGACGTACTACATCCGCCATGTTGATGATTGATTCTCATTACATTACTTAACGAACTGTCTGTTTAAAGAAAGCAGCGTTAACAAGCTGATATACTACATCTGATCGGTAATAGTAATGATTAGATCTTTTTACACCCAATTCGTTTCATCTAGAAACAACTGTTTACATCGTTTAAACCTTCAACAAGTCAGTCGTTTACTTGGATGATGTTAAACAAGTACAATTTAATCACAATGAACAACGTTTTTCCCTGAGGTACTTTACACTTGAAAACAGCTGCGTCGCGGCTTTCCGACATTTTTCGAATATGATGCCTCTTCTCCCGCGGCCTCATGGGATAGTAAAGTGTCCATTGTATGCCTACTACAGAATTCGGGCGGAAGCAGTAGGTCATCCGGGTACCTCTCGCCTACTGTTTTTCGAATACTATGAATTCGGACATACTACTCGCCTCGCATACTGTTTTTCAAATACTATATAGTAGGGAAGTATGCGATTTCGGACGCACCGATTGTGTTGTGCACTACTGGGCCACCGTATGTATTTCTTATATTACAAAATAACATGA
This sequence comes from Tor tambroides, assembly GCA_021397915.2. Classification (NCBI taxonomy): domain Eukaryota; kingdom Metazoa; phylum Chordata; class Actinopteri; order Cypriniformes; family Cyprinidae; genus Tor; species Tor tambroides. The sequence continues at coordinate 13,093 of JAFVLL020019405.1, forward strand.
AAATTTACATTAAAAATGAATAAATGAATGAATGAATGAATAAATCATTTTTTATTTTATTTTTGTAGAGGACATGGGAATTGATGAGGATTTAATGAAAAATATTCAGTAAACTAACTGCTGATAATAGAAATTTTAATAACTTTAATGCTTAGCTGTACCTGTTCCATCTCGGCTGTTTCTCAGTGTATGCAGAGGCAGTCCAGGCCCTTCAGAAACAAACAAATTATTGGACCTTTTCAACATTTCATTGAATTTGTGTGTGCTTTATGTACTTTGCATATAGAGAAGTGGCATGGCATAAAAAACAATATACATGACGTACCAGAACAGCTCATGAGGTAGTAGGTTCCTTCAGTGCTAAACAAGGCAGAATTATATTTGCACCGGTCCGTGTTGAGGGTACAGGTCAGACACTCACGCTCAGAATGAGAAGCACCGTTTATGGTGATTCTGCAGAAAAAAAATACACAATTTATTGAATTTTTCAACTATGAAAATGTCAGACTGATTTCAGCTTGCGACACTCACTTGTAAACGTTCCTTTGGCCCGGACTCGCATTGTGTTCGTTACTCACGTAGTATCTGTCACAAACAGAGAAAAAAAAAAGTTAAGAAAAGCATCTCGGACACTTAGTGGCAGAATTTTCTAGTAAATTAACTTACACAGCATTGTTTGTGACCTTAAGAATGCTAGTGACCTCCCACTTTCCTCTTGTTAGGAACGTCATTTCTGTCTAGGAAACAATATCAGACAATATGAAAAAAATCCCTGCAAACTTACAGAATACATGCAATGCTGTGTTCCCGATTCAATTTCAAATTTATTTTAGCTGGATGCAAAAATAAAATAAGTTACTAAAAATGGCTCAATATGCCATATTTACCTTGAAAAAATTATAAATACACAAAAATAAAAAATGCTGAAATCTAAAAATTGTGTAAATATTCAATATATATTAATGCAATAATAAAACCGTAAATGCGAATAATAATCTTAAATATTAATTGTATGTAATTATGTATTTTATAGCTTGTAAACTCACTGGACTTAAATAAATAAGATGCTTAAAACTGTCCTCATCACTCATAACGTAATAACAACTGCTGCCATCCGGCCGAAAGACAGGTTCATCTGGAGAGAACTACAAAAACATATCAAATAAACAAACAAATAGACATATTAGATTGACTCATCATTGTAATTACACATCAGTTGATAATTTTGTCATCAAATAATTCATACCCGGCCAACCCAACCCGTGCTGCTTGTGATAACCTGGCTCTGTTGAAGAAAAGCATATGAGAACAAAGAACTGCGACTGGATGAAGACTGTGATTTAGTCAATTCAGTGACTCTAAGAAGTTAGATGTACCAGTGAAATTTCGGTCCAAGCGTTGCCGTTGAAGTCATACGTCTTCAAAACAACATAGTTCTGCGTTCTCTTCTGCCACTGCACTGCAATTCGCTCATCTGACGCCCATGTAACAGTGCTCAGGTAGTGCTCTCTGCAATAAAACACCTCGTTTTAGATCAAATTACTGAAGAACTTGCTGAAGAACAACTTCGAACACCAAAACTCCTTACCCTGCACCAACATCACTGGGAACCAAGACTTCATTGATCGTGGTTGTGTTTGTGTCAAAGACAAAGAGTTTCACAGTTGGGTTTGGGGTTCCGGCCTTGAAAACAAGCAAATGGGGGTGTCAAAAATGATATTTTAACACTAGAATTACCGGAATTCTATATTTTGACCGTTCATATTAGACTGAACTGAATGCCATTTTTGTCAAATCATATACTATATTGCCAAAAGTATTGGGTCGCCCCCTTCTAATGAACAGGTTTGACTACTTTAGTAATTTCTATGAGTACAAATCTTAATGTTAAAGCATATAATGATATTCTAGGAAATTGTGTGCTTCTAATATTATAGCAACAGTTTGGACAGGACCCTTTTCTATTCTAACATGACAATGCCTCTGTGTATAAGGCAAGGTTCAAAAAGAAAATGATTGATTCAGTCAGTGTGGAAGAACTTGACTGGTCTGCATAAAACCAAGTCCTAATCCCAGTTGAACACCTCTGGTGTGACTGTAAATGCAGACCTTGAGCCAAAAACTCATCACCAAACACCAATGACTTGTACATACACTATACAGACAAAAGTATTGGGACACCCTCTTCTTTAGAACAAAAAAATGCACTTCCAAATCTGTGGCAACAACGATGGGAACATAATTCATGTATTTAAAAACTTTATTTCCATCTCTGTTGCAACAGTTTTGGAAGTGTCTAAAATGACTGTACCCATATCAACTCATCTACATCTTGGATGGCCTGAGAGTAAATTTTCAGCAAATTTTCATTTTTGGCAAACTAATTATTTAACATCACATTTTGCTTTAAAAAAATTCTTCCTTTTACCTTGGGGTACGGTATTAAGACCGTTTCTGGATATTGGCCTTCTCCGTACCATGTATATTCAATGTTGTGGACTCCTGAGTCGTTAAATTTGGCGTACGCCACAAACCTCCCATTTGGTGACCACCACAGAGCAAAGTTGGTGGAGAACATCTCCTCTAAAGAGAAAACAGATACACATGATCACTTGCTTTTTTGGATAATTTTTAGTGAACTATTCCATTAAGCCTTTAAAAGGTAAAAAAAAACAAAAAACAAAAAAAACTCTGTCATCAATGGTTAACATCCATCAGCTTCATTAAATATCTATCTCTTACCTTCGTAAACCCAGTCAGGAATGCCGTTGAGGATCAGGTTGTGGGCTCCATCACTAGTGACCTGTTTGAATGCAGTAGTGGGAGTTTCCTTCACATAGACGTTGTTTTGCCACACAAAAGCCTGCAGGAATTTGAGAAGAATATCACTACACATTTTTGTTGGGTGGGAGTATGTGTGCAATGGTTTTGGAGCTTTGGAAAACAAGCAATTTTGTAAGCTAGATGCTACAATCAAAAAGTAGCTAAAAACACTAAAGATATTTTGTGAAGCAAAAACCAGTGTGTTTGTAAGAAACAAATCCATCCTTAAGATGTGTTTAACTTCAAACCATTGCTTCCAGCTAAAATATGAGTCCATAATCCATAATATTGCTTTCTCCAGTGAAAAAGTCATGAATCAGGAAAGAAATATGCACAGATTAAGCACCACTTACAAGTAAGAACAGTTCTAAACAAATATTTTGGTGGGTTTCGATGTGAGACGACAACAGGGGATGGACTTTTTCACTGGACGAAGCGTTATTATGAATTATGGAGTCATATTTTAGCCAGCATTTTGTCACGCTACACCACTACTTGCAGAAAAAATTAGTTTGTTACTGGAAAAGCTACACTTTCTTTTAGTTAGTCACCCTCAACATTTAATATATCTTTAGAACATATAACTAGTAAAAGTAGAAAACGTCATCTTTATAAGTCACAGTATTTAAAGGCAGGGTATACAATTTTTCAAAAACATTTTAGAAAACTGAGTCGGGGCCGAGTACCAAAACAAACATATAGCCAATCAGCAGTAAGGGGTGTGTCTACTCGTGATGTGGAGGAGAGAGCGTTCAGTGAACAGCCGAGCGACAGAAAGATAGAGATGGTGGATAAAAAACAAAAAGAGGAAAACAACTGCAGAACGACAAGGCAAGAAGTAGGACCCGTGTAAATGTCGGATCAGCTTTACAGCGCTGGAGAGAACTCAAGGAGCGAAAGGCCTGCGATCGGACGCCGAGGTTGCTTTTCTTCTCGATAGGTGAGTAACACCGTGTCTACAAGGGACGCTCCGCGACGCAACAGCTAAAGCCTGCCTACACTGGACGCCTGTATTTCAGCCGAGAATGTAGTTGTTTAAAACTCAAATCTGCGGTTTATTTATAAAAACAGCGCCTATTTGAAAATGTGCTTCTCCGATTTCGGAGCCGTGAGCTCATGTATCCCGAAGAGAGGAGCATAATCTCGGCTAGTCCTTCTGACATTTGCCGCTGGCTCTGATGTCTCTGTAGTTGTTAAACATAAGATATAATTCGTTTTGGGTAAATCTAACAGGTAATCTTTGGTCTTTATTCTATTGTTCTATTAATATGTTTAAATGAAAATGAAAAGAGGCAGTGGTGTTTGATATATTTCGTCTGTAAATACAGTGAGGAAGATTGCAGCAGCCAAGGCGAGCTGATGTTATCAAGTACGCTGCTCTTTGCAGAATTACCGGACTTACGTCGTTCCGTCCGCGGGAGTTCACACTCCCGAGTCTAACTTGTGAAGTCGAAACTAACGAGGATGCAAGTCCGAAATTTGCGTACTTGGTCTTGAGAAACACGCGCAGACCTAACGTTACGTCTCCAGACCATTTGCCTAATCTTCTCGGTACTTTAGACCGCGATGGAAACGCAGACAGCAAAAGGTCTGGGGGGAAAAAGTTCCTGGGACATATACCCAGTTTCTGGGTAATTTCGGTGGAAAAGCGGCTTATGTTTCACAGAACTAATCGTTGCCTGGGTTGCGTAGGTTACATATATGTGGGGCAGATCTATCAAAATAGGGGCGAGACCCTTTTGGTGTAGGGGCGTGTTTGTCTTGGTGATTTCAGATATCAACATTGGCTTCCAGAAATTGCTTACCCTGCCTTTAATATTTAATTCAACTTATTTAACAAAAGAAGCTGTGTGTGCAAAGATCTCTGTCAAGTTAGTGCTACTTGTTGTAAAAATTAACTTGTTGCTGGAAAAGCTACACTGTTTTTCGAAAACAGCTTAGCTACTGTCATGCTACTGAAAAATATAGTTAGTATCATTGCTTCTTTTAGTCAGTTACAAATAGAAAAGCTGTGTGATGAAACAATTTTGTCATGATACAGCGCTACTTGTAAAAATGAGCTTGTTTATTGGAAAAGCTACACTTTCTTTTAGTTAACTACCTCCAATATGTAATATATCTTTTATAATACATAACTATAAACTAGAAAACCCTATTATTTATTGACATATCCCAATGTTTAAAAAAAGGAAGCTGTGTCAGCAAACTGTCATGCTACAGAGCTACTTGTTGGAGAAATTTGCTTATTAGCTAGCTACTTTGTTTTCAAAAACAGCTAGTTACTGTCACACTACTGAAAAATATAGTAACAATTTTGTCACACTACTGCTATTTGTTGGAAAAAATTATTTGTTACTGTTAAAGCTACACCGTTTTAACTATTGTCAAAAATGTAGTTAATGCCGCTACTTTTAGTTAGCTACCCTCAAAACTGTTTTAAAGCACATGTAGTGAAGTTCCTCATAGACAGAAAGAATAAATAATAATGACATGGCAAAAACTAGTTAAATGATGAGGTTTTATGACACGTACATGACAACTTCTACATGAAGTAGTGAACTGATATGATACTCACCAGTTTGTGGCCGGTTGGCGACCATGCTAGGTATTGGATTTCATGTGGGATATCTGTATTTGTAAAATCCCTGAAATAAAAAGCAAGTTGGTCATCTTAAATGAATACAAAGTGATCATTAATCACAGCTATGACATAGCATAGCAGTTTGTTAGCATAAACAGCTAGCTAGCTTTATAGACCGTAAAAACACTAGTAAACAAACCCTTCTTCCACATCGTAGATGGAATATGATGCAGTGTAGGAGTGTCTCCATAGCTGGTGAAGAAAGCCAACATTAAACATCTGGATACCAACAGCAGACGATAAAAGATTAATTACCCATCAAAGCAGTTCATCGATTACCTTAGTGTAGTTGCTCAGGAAACAGACGTATTTTCGATCGGCTGACACCATGTAATCAAAAGCTGCCACACGGGACTGATAAGATCAAAGAAAGACAACCATTGTGAGTTCAAGGAATCGATACAAACGTGCATTTACATTTAAACCATTTAACAGATGCTCTTATCAGACTTTTAAACAGATCTAAGAACAGAGAATTGCTACCATATTAAGTCAGTATTTATTTGTATAAAAACTATTTATTTTGCACATGGCTTGATTCGAATAGACCACTTTAGGTGCTTTCTTGTGCGAAACTGGTTTTTAGTACATTGCTATGTGGTTGCTAGGGTATTCTAGGTAGTTGCTAGGTGGTCTCTTACTGCGCCAACTATAAAAAGACACAACAACATGTCTATCAATATAAATTTCTGCGACTTTTCGCTCGTTTAATCGCTTATGTGACAAATATCATAGAAATCCTGGTAACACTTTAGTTTAGGGACCAATTCTCACTATTAAATAGTTTTTAGCTTATTAGCATGCCTATCACTAGCATACTAGCTGTTTATTAGCACTTGTAAAGCACCTATTAATGCCTTATTCTGCATGACCATATTTTAGACACCTTAACCCTACCCTACATACCATACCTAACTATTAATAAGCAGAAAATTGAGAGTTTATTGAGGCAAAAGTCATAGTTAATAGTTAGTTAATAGTGAGAATTGGTCCTCAAACTAAAGTGTGACCGAAATCACGTAGACAATGCGTCATGGTTCACACACATCCAGTAAGTGACAATCAAACCACATTTCAAAACACCGCTTCCAGAAAAGGGAAGATGTGGCAAAAGCTCTTACAAATATCTGTTGGTTCACGAATTCACTTCCATTTCCTGTGGTTGCGTTGATCAGATGCAATGAACCTTCTCCTGTCTTGTGAAGATATTCATCATCTGTGTGAAAAATAGTGTAGGAAAACAGCAAATGATTGATTTCATTACAAAACGTGTCAATATCCAAGTTTACTTACAAAAACATTGTGGTATTACCATGTTTTTGGACCACAGAACATACATATACACCAAAATACATGGTAGAACCATATAAAAGCCATGGTACATGGGATATTTCAAAGTACCACAGTGTTTCTATTTGATACCATCATTGTAACATGCTACTGACAGCATACTTTCTATTTGGGTTTATATATTTATTTGTAGGGGTAATTAATTTCAAAGTACCTGAGACCCATCGCATGTTGTATGACTTGGTTCTTGCAGTTCCATTGAAGTAATCTTCTAGAGTAAAAGTCCTCTGGGATACAGTTTTATCCTCTAAAAGATAAACAGACCGATAGATAGACAGATAGATAGATAGATAGATAGAATTGATTTATTGAAGCACAAACTTTGTCAGTGTATGTGTTATATAATAAATTGTGCATTATAAAAGCAAAATCATTATCCTGTGCAAAGTTCAGATTGAAGGGAAGATAATGGCTCAGATAAGAGCTGCAGAGCGTTTCGTTCAGTGCCTAAAACACTGTTGTAAGCACTCCAAGAGCCAATCACCTGTGACAGCCTACTAACTATAACATTACATCAGTGAGTGAGACTTATAAACCCATAAAACATATAATAATAGTTTGACATTTACAAGTTTACCATAAATCCATGGAGCTGTCAATGAGAAATAGCTATTGATTTCATGAAGCATATTAGCAAACGTATCCACACAAATGCGCATGGATTTATCCATAAACAATCACTTACCGTTGAGAAAAATGGCTGTTGGAACAGCTATTAACACAACGATCACTACGATCCCAAATGCTGCCAGAATCCATTTTCCAACCCCCTAAAATATGTCAAGAACAAAAATCAAATAAATCCACTTTAAATCAATCATATACGCAAAGAACGCAGCACCTTGTGATACTCTCCACATGCGCCTTTACGCACTACTTTCGAAAGTTCAAAACGTACTTTTACAAAATGTGCACAAAATACATGGACTATTTAGGACTTACTGACCATCTTAGAGGTTTTGGTGCAGAATTCCGTTATTACCCAGCGCAATTCGGTTTCTCTGTTGCGCGCTGACTCTCCCGAGAGTCGAACAGAGCAGGAGTGTTAAATATTACCTCAACTTCGCTTGTTAAGGACACAATAAAGTGGTGACAGATTAAAGTTCGCATTCCTTTAAAACGCGGTATCTTAGTCAGTGATACAGTAATTTCTCTGTAATGCATGTCAAAGCTACTAATGAAGCTGAGCGTGGCGTTTTCTGCGCAAAACAAAGTTTCCTAGAGTTTGTTACGATGGTCTGTTGTGAGGGAAGAGACTCAGTGTCCTCAAATATTCATGCAAGACAGATCATTTTACATTATCAAATGCTCTATACTTGTCCAATTACATGAGCTATGTGAGGATGATTCGTCAGTGCGTTACATACCAGTGAAATCCAATTCGCGAATCATTCTTTTGAACCGATTCGATTTCGATCGAAATGATTCGCAAAGTAAAACAAAATTCATGTATTGTTAAAAATGTGAGGAATTACTTAAGTTTTTAATTACTGATAGTCGTATTAATATTTGAAATATGTTCCCTGTTATTCAGGCTAAACTTGTAGCTGTGTTTTGGACAGTGGTGTATAAAGTACCTGAAAGCCATACTCAAGTAAAAGTATTTCATCTTACCAGAAAATGACTTTGGTAGAAGTTGAAGTCACCGTTTAGAATATTACTTGAGTAAAAGTCTTAAAGTATGTGATATTTATTGTACTTAAGTACAAAAGTATTTTTTAAATCTTAAACGTACTTAAGTATTGAAAGTAAAAGTACAAGTAAATGCAAAATGGAAAAGAAGCAAATATATATATATTCATACACAGCTTGAGTAGCAAGATTGTGTTCAGTTTTAACTCTTTCTTCCATTTTGTATTTTTGGGTAAGAATAAGAAGCACTTCATTTTGGTACTTAGTGTCATTCATTCCAACATAAGAAAACATTTCTGGAATCTGCATCTGAAATAGCATTTAGATGTATTTGCACAGTTTAATGTAGCTCTGAGGGGATGTGGATGCATTCAACCTGCAGTTACAGATGGATAAATATTTGTTTTTAACATAAAACGTTGAATACTGATATTTAAAATGATTTAAAACATGAAAAAATAGTCGAAATATGAAATTAAAACTGCCAGTAGGTGGCAGCAAGTGACTGTTAATGAGTGAGTCATAGAGATTCAAAAGATTCGTTTAAACGGCTAATTCATTCAGGAATGAGTGAATCACTGAATCATTTATTCAACCGATTTGTTCAAAAAGCTGATTCATTCAATAGGTAAACACCATGATGTGAACTTTGTTTGGAACTATTTTCGTTGGCAAAATTGAGCAAAAACAGTCTAAAAAAAAGTCACTTTTTGCTAACTTTACCGAACTTGTGATTATTAAATGTGCTTATAATGCTGATATATGCAGAAAAACGGTACTCATTGTGTGATATAGATTAAGTTAACTATATTAAATTATATAAATAGAATAATTTTTGCCGTCTACAATTTAGAATGTCTTGGATTTTGAATTTTAATAGACTAATAAATCAACGTGCATGCACTCTGTGTGTGATTTGGTGATACAGCCTACTTGATAATGTCAGATCGCACATCATTACAACAACACTTACCATATTATTGCAGAAGATATACTCCATATTGCAGACCCCAGCCTCGACTTGAGTGTAAAATGAAATTATCAGCGGTTGTGCGCGCACTTGTTTGCACATGAGCAAAGGTGTTTTTAGAAGTCTAACTTGCAATCGCCAGACCACTGATTCGTCAAACCTGCGGTCCGTGTTCTTCTGACTATTTTGTAGTAAGTAACGAATATGCTTCAAGTATACATTTTAATTCGGAAATGTAGTGGAGTAAAAGTTGGCTGAAATATAAAAACTCAAAGTACAGATACTCCCAAAAAATACTTAAGTACTGTAACGAAGTATTATTACTTTGTTACATGGTTTTGGAACACGATAGCTTTCGTCATTAGCTTGTTCATTGTGTCGACAAAATTAGCTACGACAGGACAAACACCAGCTTGGACAAATGGTAGCTGGTTATGGTCCAACATGTTCTACAAAAGCTATTTTACAACAAAAAATGAAACTCAAAATGCGTGGCACTTCTCATTCGATTCGATTCATTGACACAAACCATTCGATTCGCAGAATGAATCGGACTTCCCAACACCTTCACCTCAGAAAACGGTTAGCATAATCTTTTAATTCATGAATTCTTTAAAAGACAGCTCACATTTTACATTCTGTTATAGGCTACAATGTTTTAATGAAAATATGAAGCATTAGCACTGCTGTAAAGGCAAAAAGCAGACATCTCACACAGTATTTCATCATTAGTCTAGAATGGAATACATGAGGCATTGCTTTTTTCTAAAATAAGAAATAATTTTCTCCATCATGTTAAGTTTACGGAAAGCCAGCATTCCCTCACACATACTGTAACGGCCTGTTTTCTGACAGCTTTACAGCAGGCCCCATATTGCCTCTCAGGCCATAAAATTTATGATGGTCATTGATAAAGCAAATAATAAATAATGTGAGGTGACACAGGCGCACTTCCTTGAGTTGTTTTAAAGGAGATGAAGCGTGTGTTTGACCTTAGCATACTGGCGTCCATACGCTCTGTTATGAAAACAAATTCCCTGATTTAAGTGTGTAAGGATTTGAAAAACATTTTAACATAATTTAATTAATTAAGTCTTTAAAAGCTATTCTAATTCTCACGTAGGCCATTTTGGGAATTAGATATTGCATATGTTTATACTTTATATAAACAATTTGATGAAGTCGGAATGAATTTCCTCCCACATTTGACATTTATTCCCAAATATTATGATTCAGGAATAGGGTGAGCACCTCTTTTTGGCTTAAAGCATTATGTATTGCATTGATTTTCCATTCCTCAATCGCTTCTGTGTTCTTTGAAAGAGTGTGAGAGAGTATGTTTATTTATTTTGGTGTCTAAGCATATGCTTCCTTTGGGTGTGGTGTTCAATGCTATTTCATAACCGTGGATTGCAGTCGTGCACTGTGTAGTTGTGGTTTGTTGAGAGTCAATGACTGTTTACGTTGTTGCCACTTCATTTAAAGCCACAGAGGAAAGAACAGCTGTTGGACAACTAGCTGGAGGGAGCTGCAGGGAAATTCGATGAAAAGACTTACCTGGCAGTTTTTAGTATCTAAAGTGCACCTTTGAAATATAAAACCATAAATTATGTAAATTTTACTAATATAGAGAGACTTAAAATGCACTCAAGACATGGAAAATTAGGAAAACTAATTAAGGACAATTTCTAGGCCAATGTTTGGCCATTTTGTGAAAATGTTTTATGCATAACAACATAGTAGCAAAGAATGATTCGCCGACGATTCTTTTGAACCGATTCCTTTAGAAGACTCTACTGAAACGATTCACATCAACTTTAGTTCTTAATATCAACCCGACACAATCTCATGGCAATTCGTAACTATTTTACGTTTTTGCGAATTGGTGGCTAATTCATATGTATTCATACAATCTGCTACAACCACTGATGGTTTAGGGGTGGAGCTTGATGGGGTTTTTCTTCTAAAAAGCAGTTTTTGTACGAATCACAGCAAACAAATTTACATGAAATTGACAACTTGTATAAAATAGTGATGTTTTATTATGACATTGGGTTGGAAAACCTGTTATACTTTGTCATCAATCAAATTACTAAAGCAAAATTGCATGTTTTCATATGAATCACATCGTACAAATTTATACTAAATCATCACCTTGTAAAAGAGTGATGCTTTATCATGACATTGGGTTGGAAAACCTGCTACATTTTGTCGTCAATCAAAATCGTACGTTTTCATAC
>JAFVLL020019408.1:0-20694 GCA_021397915.2 Tor tambroides
TGTGTGTGTCTGTGTGTGTCTGTGTGTGTGTGTGTGTGTGTGTGTGTGTGTCTGTGTGTGTCTGTGTCTGTGTGTGTGTGTGTCTGTGTGTCTCTGTGTGTGTGTGTGTCTGTGTGTGTTTTATTGGTAAATGAAGAAACTTACATCTGTTCTGGTGGTGTTTTTCTTTTTCTTTTTTTCCCCCTCATTGCATTTTTAAAAGTTAATGGTTAGGCTCCACTCCAGCCTGTGACCCTCGTGGTTTTTGAAAAAGGATGGATGGATGAAGTTTATTATTGCAAACAGAGGCTCAAAATTATAAATAAAATTATTTCGGAATTTATATTAGTTATACTAGTATATATATCCAAATCCAAAATAATCTTGCAGTGCACCATATTCCTTGTACTGTATGAATTCTGTCTCATCACAGAAAGTGTCAGATTATTTGGACTTTAGCCGTTATCCTCATCTGTTTGAGATTAAAGCTTATAGTGATTTTTTTTATGGAATAGCTTACAGAAAATGTCAGCCTGACAGATCTCAGTGAAGCAGCTTTCGTAAGGAATCACGTGTCTCTGTGACAGAACTCAACTCGACAGCAAATAAGAGCTGGAATAATGCTATTGTTTAGCTCAACATGTTAGCTGACATGTCTTTCAAGGGCAGGAATGGTCTAAAGCCTGAAACACACTACACAAGTATGTGAGCACAAATGTTTCTAGCTCTTCAAACTTGCTTTCTTACATTGTTGTGTTCTGAAAGCACTTGTTGCATCATGCTGCAGTGGTCAGTATGGCATAAATTACCAATTTTTATTTTTTTTTAATTAATTTTTTTTTTTTTTTTAAGATTTACTAAGAGGATTAGCAATAATAATAATTTAAAAAAAACATCTCGGGATTAAAGTCATTATGATGTGAGATTAAACTTGTTAAATTTCAAGAAAAATATCGAAATAAAATGTTGCGAATAAACTCGTCAAATTTCGAGAATAACATTGTTGTGTTTCGAGAAAAAAATTATTTAATGAGTTTATTCTCAGCATTTCGTTTCGACTTATTTTTCTTTTTTTTTTGAGTTCATACTGAAAATTTAATTAGTATATTCTCAACATTTTATTTCAACATTTCTCTTGAAATTTAATGAGTTTAATGTCGAGATGGTTTTATTTATTTTTTTATTATTGCTGGGCCCTAATCCTCTTCCGTAAATAGGGATGCTGTTCCAAAACCACTGTACAGTGTAAAATATAAAAATACAAAATTATACAACATATTAATAAAAACTGCAATAGTATCTCAATGACACTAAAATAACACTCTTTATCATATTTTGGTGGCTTAATGTGAGGGATATTCTGCATGCAAACAAAAAAAATATTGTAATTATTTTAAAAAATATTTAAAATCATTTGAAATATTTAAAAAATAAAACATCTGATTATTGACATTTAATATATTGATTAAGATTATAACCATTTTCTATTGTTTTTATACAAAAAAAATAAAAATAAAAATAGGCTCACTTTTAATTAAGGGTTTCATCTTTTTTTTTTTTTAAGAAAACTTTCAGTTTTATACGTGAACAAATGAAAACTGAAAGGTTTTTTGAAGACTAAACACCCTTAATAACAAGTCTTGACTTGACTCTGTTTTCACATTAGTCCATGCTTCTTCCTTTTTTATGTGTAAATAACGAAGTCCTGTCCACTATTAGACATGCAAATATATCTAATGCTAGACCAACAAGAACTCATAAAGCACAGATCAAGATGGTCAAAGCCTAATAATGTACATTTTCTATGGAAATCAAAGTTCAACATTTGTTTGCTTTATTTTGTCAATCAGATTCTGTTCCACGTGATGTCATGCTGTAAAATGATTATGTTTTGCGTCATTATAGGTAATAATATGGCAGCTGAATCCACCCAAAGGCGTTCTTCGTTTCTCCCGCACCTTTCTGAGAAGTGCTTCATTTCCAGTTTCAGTTTTTCAACAGATAAAACCTGAAATTCGAGATGTGTGTGTGTGTGGTGAGGAACCTCTATAGACGCCCCTAATGGGTGGAGGCCAACAGCAGAAAACAGGAAGGTGCTGATAAGACGCTCCAAAGTTCACCCGCACACCTGAGGAGCGCTAGATCTTCCTCCAGAGCGGCTACAGATGGACAGTCGGACTCTGTCATTGCACAAATCGAATAATGTCCCACCGCATGACTTAATGTGATTTTTCTCATTTGTGGATATGAGATTTCTAGGAAGCGTCTCGTGGAAATAACGAGAGGACTGTGGTTCTGACCGCTGGATCTTAATTTGAAGCTTCTCAATTGGAGATATTATCACTCGTCTGGATATGTGGCCTCTGAGAGTTGCCATTTTCTTGCTCTGCTTTGTAGGTGAGTAATAAGAATCCAATGAATGAGTCTAAAATTAAGTCCTTTTTTTTTTTTTTTTTGCTTTTTATTTTATTTGAGAAAATGTTTAGGCCATACATACATTTTTACTGATCACAAATCTGTATTTTTCATTGTATTTCTTTAAAAAATATTTTATTTTTAATTTAAAAAATAATAAGTATTTAAAATAATATAGATTTTTATTATTTTTTAATTTCTTTAAAAAAAAATTCTCTATTTTTTTAAATGACAATGAAATAAGTTTTTCCTTGAGTGTTTTTAAATTGAGAAAATATACAGGCCATTTCTTGCTGACCATGAAAACTATTTTCCATTGTATTTCTTTAGCAATAATATTTTATTTTTAATTTTTAAAAAATAAAATGTATTTATATAATAATGTTTTAATTTATTTTTTAAATTATTATTATTATTATTATTATTATTATTATTATTATTTTCTTTCAAAATTACAATGAAATCTGTTTTTTCTTGTGTTAGTGACAGTCAGCCAAGGTAATTATAGTTAACTATAACTAAAACATTAAAAACATTAAAACTAAAAAATGTTTTTGTTAATTAAAATTAACACTGAATGAAATTAAATTTCAATTAATATAAATAAAATATTTCTCATTTTTATTTTGTTTAACTTGATGACTAAAATAATATTAAGCTATATTAATGGTTAAATTTTTTTTTTTTCAAATGAAATAAAAAATAATAAAATATATAGACAAATTAAAAAATTAATAATTAAAAAAATACTAAACCTCAAAATTAAAATTAAAATCTAAAATTAAAAATGAATGAAAATTATTAATAAAAAACGTAATAGTATCTCAATGACACTAAAGTGATATTTAAGTCATTTTCATTTTGGTGGCTGAATGTGAGGAATATTGTGCCTGTGAGAATCTTTTTCTGTAACCAAAAAAACTTGTAGATAAAGTTTAGATAGAGAGAGAGAGTAGATAAAAAATGCCAGTATGTGATTTGCATGTGTTTAATTGTGCGTGTCATGCCTGGCCGTATTAGATACGATCACGGATAACTACTTCAGTTTACACCTTGTATTATGTTTCTGTTTCTAATCAAATTACACTCCGCCTGTCAAGTTTTATTTACCCATTAAAACCTGTTCTTTTCATACATGCTGTGAGTGTTAATTTTGCACCATCTGTAGAGGTCAATCTCTTTACATGAGCAACACTTTCTGCAAAATCCTGCTGGTGTATCAGGAGCCGTTCAGTTTTCCTCAAGGAAAATCAAAACGTGCCGAGATTATTCATCCGAGGCTCATAATCGATGGAGAACCATGTGGATCATCATCTCGCTGTCAGACGCTCGTCAAACTCTGTCCATCGACTGCAGAAACTAGAAAAGGAAAGTTGGTCAAGAAGAAAGTTTGAAAAAGCACTGAGGTTTAAAGGTTATATATTTATTTATTGATTCATGTCAAACAGCCTGAAGAACTTGAGGGGGTTTGTGGATGCTGCTCAGAAGGATGTTGCTTCCTCTGCTGGTTGCGTTTCAAACGATCATCTGAAGAGTCAAGCGCTTCAAACTCAAAGATGGCATCTTTCTTTAACAGAGGAGCTTCTTCTGTGTTTGTTTTAGTGTGTTAGAAAACGGTTCGTTCCAGTCCTCCGTTCTGATTGGTCAACAGCTGTGCTTTATTCACCATAAAGCACAGCTACGACCGCTTCTTCACCCAACGGTTCTGTGCATCACTGCGCAACAACATAAACAATCAATACTGATGTAACTGATTACATGTAATCTAGATTACATAATCAGATTACAAAGGCCCGGTTTCATAGACGGGGCTTAGCCTAAACCAGGATTAGGCCACAGTTCAATTAGGACATTTAAGTAAGTTTTTATAAACATGCCTTAGAAAAAAAACATTACTGGTGTGCATCTTAAGACAAAACAAAGGCACTGACATGTTTTAAGATCAGTCAGTGCAAGTTTCAGTTGAAACAGCTCAGATTTACATTTTAGGCTTAAGCCTTGTCTGTGAAACTGGGGGAAAAAGTACTTATAATTGGATTAAATTACATTTTAAAATACTCGTAATCAGACTACAGTCATGTAATTTGGAATCAGTAACAGGTTACAATTTGTAACTAATCTACCCAGCTCTGTATGTATTTCAGCATAATAACTGTTTGTTGTTTATTTAATGAAGTATGAGTGACCCCTGCTGGCGTTATGTTACGCCATTCACCTTTAATTTTGAGGCCACGCCCTTCCGCCATCAAAGAAACTCTTCTCATGTGGGAGATCTATTGATGTGTTTTTGTGGAAGCCCATAGTTTTCGAAGAAAGGAGGGAATATTACTGTATTTATTAATTTTCTGTTTCAGGTATGATTCTATATGTCCATATGTCCATCAGTTTACTCTGTAATGACGCTTCCAAACTCGCGCGGTGCCGTGAATGTGTCTTTTTTTACACTTACGTTTACATTTATGCATTTAGCAGACGCTTTTATCCAAAGCGACTTACAGTGCATTCTTTTTTTTCTTTTTTTTTTTTAATCAGTTTGTATGTATTTTTAAACTAAAAGACGGAAAACAGACGTTTTTTCATGCTGAGAGATAAGCCATATGATAAGCCATGCTGATAAAATACCATATGGTGTTCAAAAATAAACGAGATTGCGGATAAGAACAGTTACTATACTGGGTTTTTATTTGAGATGTATAAGATGAGGTATGTTACACCGGAACATTGCCGTTTACTGTTGCTTTCAGGAACTATTTTTTTTAGCGGAAGGAAGGAATTTTATTGAATTTAATTAGTGTTTGTGATAAATGTAGCTTTTGTAAAGTATCAGTTGAAGATATTAAATATTTATTTTTCTATTATCCTTTTTCTATTTCATTTTGGGTTGACTTTAAAATAGACATAACAAAAAAAAAATTAAACAACGCCCTAATTTAGAACCTCATAACATTTTACTTTGTTTTCAAAAACCCATATTTTTCTGATAAACAGATTTACATCAATAATCGGTTAATTATCTTTACAAAGTTTTATGTTCATAAGTCAAAAATAATTCAAAAGCAACCGTCATATATTACATTTTGAAACACTGATCTTAAAATATGCTTTGAAACCCTTTCTAATATGAGATCACACAATAAGAAGCTTATAAAAACAATAAAAAATGTAAAGCTTTTCAAATTATTAAATTATTATTACTTTTTTATCCTGGTTTATATATATATATATATATATATATATATATATATATATATGTATATATATATATATATATATATATGTATATATATATATATATATATGTATCTGTGTGTTTGTGTCTGTGTCTGTGTGTGTGTGTGTGTGTGTGTCTGTGTGTGTGTGTCTGTGTGTGTGTGTGTCTGTGTGTGTCTGTGTGTGTTTGTGTCTGTGTGTCTGTGTGTGTCTGTGTGTGTGTGTGTGTGTGTGTTTGTGTTCGTTTTGTGTTTTTTGTTGTTCTGTTTTGCATGCTTTGCACTGTGCAATGTTGCCCTATGCTTGCCTTGTGCTTTTGTGTGATAGAACTGAATAAAATGAAAAAGTATCATATCAATGCATACATTTTTTGGCTTTAATATTGTATTGTGTGGTAACCGTTTTATAAAAGCAATAAGGTACTCGCGGCATGCTGTATTGTAAATAAGTCACGCCTCGAGTATCTTATTGCTTACTTATGTGTGTTGTAACCGCATCAGCTGTGGAATATAAATGGAAAATCTGAGGGACAAAGTGTCCACTTTAGTTTTATACAAAAGATATTTAGTCCAGAACATCATTAGTTGATTTATATATATAGATGGTTACAACACAATAGAAGATGTTCACAGACGTCTAAAACCATCTCTGTTTTATTGTTCTGGTTTGCAGGTTGCTGGGGTCAGAGCTGTAATCGGACGAAGGCTTATTTTGAGTCCAGGAATTTCTTCAGCGTTCTCCGTTGGGATCCTGTTGACGTTCCGGGTCAAACGCTTCTCTACAGCGTCCACTACAACCTGTGAGTGACAGACCAGAGCAAAACATGGCTGGACATTTCCTTTTGCTTTTTTTTTTCTTAAACTGTAGAAATGTGCCCAATACTTTTTTTATGGTACAGATTTTGCTATAGCATTTATACCAAAATTGCACAGAGAAGGAGATTAATAAATATATTATCATATAAATTTATTGAAGTTATATTGTTATTATTACATATTAATATTGATTAATATATTTACATAAATATATATATATAGAGAGAGAGAGAGAGATTAGTTATAGTAGTATATTATTAATACATACTGTTATTATGTTAAATATTTTAAAAACATATTAACATACTAAACATACTAAAGATTTTATAGAGAGATAATGTTAATATTATTATTAGTGCTGTCAAACGATTAATCGCAATTAATCGCGTCCAAAATAAAAGTTTTTGTTTACATAATATATACTGTTTATTTATAATGTATATATAAATACACACACGAACAGTATATATTTTGAAAATATTTACATGTATATAAATTTATATATTTATATTATTATATTTTATATTATATAAAAATATATTTACTGTATAAACATAACATTTTTCTTAAATATATACATGCATGTGTTTGTATTTATATATACATAATAAATATACACAGTACACACACATATAATATGTAAACAAAAACTTTTATTTTGGATGCGATTAACCGCGATTAATCATTTGACAGCACTAATTATTATATATACATATGTGTATACAGTAGTCAACATTTGAAGTAGATCAAAACTTTTCATCAAGGTTGTCCTAAAACAAAAACAATACTCGTTCTTGTCTTAGGACAACTTTGATGAACTTTTTTGATCCACTTCAAATGTTGACTTATATATACAGTATACTATATACAGTGTGTGTATATGTGTATATATATAAAACAATAATATGTTTTTAATGTTACTACAAAAATGACTGTAATATAGTCATATATTGTGATACACAGCATATTTTTTTTCCCACCCTGATAGAAGATTTTGGTACAGCGCTACTGAGAGGAATTAATAGGACTTTGACACAGTGCTTTGAATTAATGGGAGCAATTTATTGTAAGAAAAACACATATTTGACACAGTACATTACCTCTGATTTTCCCTCTCTTTATGCACTATATTTCCATTCTTCCAGTACTTGTTTTTTTATGCTAGTGTCATGCATATGCCCATTCACATCACATTATCTTTTAAAAAAAATATGGAATAATTAGTAGCGTTTAAAAACTATAATAAATGATTCGGCCATGGGTTACTGCTTTCCTCTCAATGCTTCGGTTTTCTGTGAATAACGCTGTGAAGTCTGTGACTCGTGACTTTGGTGAAGGACGCGCTGTGGTCAGCCGGCTGTGAATCTCTGAATTGCAATTAGAAATGGAGCAGGAAGAAGCTGCGTCTGCGAAATGTTGCCGGCCCTTTCTGGCCTTGGCACCGGATCTTCTGCACCAGTCACAGTTACGCTTTACAGAGAAACTGATGGGGAAAAATAAATGTGATGGGAACGGAGGGAGCAGCAGTGCATGCTGGGAGGGTCAGTGGGGCAGACAGCAGATGATGGGATGAGAGACGAAAGCGTCAGAAGCTCCAGATAATCCCACATCAGTCCAACCTCTTAAACTCTACACACATATAGGAGCTGAGAGCTTTTAATGTTTTTCATATGCCTTTTGTTTCTTATGTTTGCATCATATTTATGGCTGATTTCAGCGACTTATAAAAGAGGAACAAAAGCAAAATTCTATGCATAATTAATATATATATACAGTATATGTTTTTTTTAAATATAAAATGTGTTATATATATATATATGATTTTAATATTTATTATGTTTTATTGATTATTTATTGTAAGAAAAACACATATTTGACACAGTACATTACCTCTGATTTTCCTTCTCTTTATGCACTATATTTCCATTTATTTATGCATTTACACACACATTTGTGCATTTAACATAATTAACACTTCAATCCAAAGCGACTTATAAAAGAGGAACAAAAGCAAAATTCTATGCATAATTAATATATATATATACAGTATATGTTTTTTTAAAATATAAAATAATGTTATATATATATATATATGATTTTAATATTTATTGTTTTATTGATTATTTTTAAAATTATTTATATAAAGACAATTCATGTTATAATTATTTTATGTTTTATATAAATTGTTTTTAATAGTTTAGATTCACACGCTTTTCATTTATTTTGATAAAAATAATATTTATGTGAAATTTTAATCTTAATATTAAAATTAATTGAATTTGTACTAAACTTTTTTACTTTATTTGTAAATAATTTTTTATATAAAGTGTTTTTGTTTTTTATATTTTAGTTCTAAACTTTTTTTCTAGCAGTGCATTTTTATGTTTGCTAGAAATAATATTTATTTTCTTCATTTTAATTATAGAATTTATTTTGTAATAACTTTTTTACATGTAACTGAACAGTGAAAACAGCTTATCCAAATTAAAATAATTGCACTTAGAATTTGAACCGATTCATTGACTTTATGACTTAATGAGTTGTTCCAAAGATAACAATGAGCATGCAGTATCAAATACCCATGATGCAACACATGCACACAGTAAACAGGGTGTGTAATGATGTACAAGGTGAAGAGCAGGAGAACTAGTATAGTTAGAATCCGGTTAGTTTGGTCAATTTAAAAGAGTTTCTGTGTGCGCTCACTGCGACTATGATTAAACAAGATCTGCATTAAATACTGTAGGTGCTGATTCATTGGGTGCTGCAACTTGATTGAATGTACTGAAGTCTGTTCTGTTGCAGTTATGGGAAGCCATATGAACCGGTGACATGGTGTCAAAACATCTCCACTCCTGTTTGTGACATGACGGATGTGATGACCCATGTGATAAGCGATGTGACCTCTAAATATCATGCCAAGGTCAGCGCTGGTGGACAGTGCCTGGGCGAGGTGGTGTTCACTCCATTTTGGCAAAGTAAGTTATTTTGGACTTTCATTCTTCAGCTCAAATTATGTTTGTATTAAGGGATAGTTCAGAAAAAAACGAAAATGAGCTTTTAGTTTACTCACCCTCAGGCCATCCAAGATGTCTTTTTTTCTTCAGTAGAACAGTAAAGAAGGTTTTTAGCTAAAACCGTGGTCCTTGGTGATTCATAAAATGCAAGTCAATGGCTGCCGGCACTTTGAGAGTCAAAAAAAGCACATCAGGCAACACAAAATCAATCCCCGTGGCTCCTGACGATATATTGAGGTCTTATGAAGCGAAATGATCGGTCTGTGCAAGAAACTGAATATTATTGGCGACATTATTACCTGTAATCCAGAGCCTCAGACAAGCGGCCTAGAGTGATGTCCAGTTCAGGAACAAATCATTCTTTTGAACCGATTCTTTTTGGTGAACTGGATGAACCAGTTCAAATCAGATCAAATCAAAACTCACTTTCAGATGAACTGAGGAAACAGTTTGACTCGGACCGAAGACTGATGAGCAGCTGATATGAGCATGAGTGAACCAAACACTTGAACGAACGTTTTTATGATTTCTCATTGCTTATGTGGTGAAAACAGTGAGCTGATGAAGACTAGTTTATTCACTTTATATGCATTAGACATGCAAAACATCCACGTTTCACATCATTATTGGGTGCTTTAATAATATAATTGTGTGTATATATATTGTTTGATTACGTAAACCAACTAAACGAACGGTCCAAAAGAACCAGTTTTGCGCAAAAGAATCAGATTTCTCAGTTTGCCTGAGGCTCTTGATTACAGATAGTAATGTTGTAAATAATGTTCAGTTTCTAGCACAGATTGATCGTTTCTCTTCATAAGACATGAAGCCATGGGTGTTAATTTTGTGTTGCCTGATGTGCTTTTTTGACTCTCAAAGTGCCGGTAGCCATTGACTTGCATTGTATGAGCACAGTTTCAGCCAAAAATCTTCTTTACTGTTCAGCTATGACCTGAGGATGAGTAAATTAACAGCACATTTTCATTTTTGGGTGAACTGTCCCTTTTAACAACAACATCGTCTTTCTTGATGGTTTCTCAAAATCTGTTGTTCATGTCTCATCTGTCTCTCTTCTGTTTTACTCGTTTCAGCCACTTTCACAGCACCTCAGCTGTCAGTAACGTCAAACCAAACCCATCTGAATGTGACTGTTTTGCCACCAATGACAGCATGGAACTGCTCTGTTGAGAATATCAGCTTTTGGAGACAAGGTTTCCCGAGATCATCCGTTAAATACACAGTTCGTCTGACACATCCAGAATCACTGGCTGGAAAGGTTATTATTCTTGATTCTCCTTCAGTCATTTGCATCCAGTTCCATTAGGATTCATATTATCGGTTGTTCTCTCCATATATATTTATATAAACGTCTGCCTTCTGTCTTTTTGCAGGTATTTGAGGGCACGTCTCGCTCAGTGTTGATCTGGCTTGTGGAGACAGACGTGCAGTACTGTGGTGATGTGTTGTATACGCTCACACATCCCGGTCTGTCCAGTCCCAGTGAAAATGCCTCCTTTTGTGTGACTGTCTCGGGTAATTGAACAGTTTGTGCTTTGACTGATGTGTAGAAAACTAGTCCTCACTCCATTGACTGAATCTGAATACCCGTCATTTAGGAAAACAGTTCATGTTCATTTCCTTTCATTAATACCCTAACAAAGTATACAATTTGCACATATTTATTTATTTATTTATTTATTTATTTATTGTTTTATTTCATTCATTCATTCATTTTTATTTTTTTAATTCTTTTATTGTTTTATTTATTTTCTTAGACATTAATGGTCAGTATTTAAAATGCAAAATAATGATAGCAAATGAGACAGTCATTTTCTGTTACTATTATGTAACAAAAAATGTGCACTATATACGATTGTCAAATATTTATTTATTCCTTTATTTATTCATTTTTAATTTTTTAAACTTATTTTTTATTTAGTTATTTTTTATTTATATTTTATTTCATTATTATTTTTATTTATTTTTTATTTTTTTTATTTTTTTTTTCCGAGACATAAATGGCTAGTATATTTAATGCAAAGTAATGATAGCAAATTAGACAGTTTTTGAAAATGAATGAAAACCTATTTCATAGTGTTTACTATTATGTAACAGAAAATGTGCATTATATACAATTGCCAACAAATTATGTATTTATTTATTTATTTATTTATTTTTGCTTGTTTATTTGGTTTTTGTAGCATTTTTAATTTATTTACTTATTTACTTATTATTTATGTTTAAGTTTTATTTTTTATTTATTTTATTTATTTATTTATTTTTGCTTGTTTATTTGGTTTTTGTAGCGTTTTTAATTTATTTACTTATTTACTTATTATTTATGTTTAAGTTTTATTTTTTATTTATTTTCTTATAAAATGGCAGTATAAATAATATTTTTTTATTTTATTTTATTTTATTTTATTTTATTTTATTTTATTTTATTATTTTATTTTACAAGAATGGCCAGTATAATGCAAAATAATGATAGCAGTTGAGACAAAATTGCTGAAATTAAATGATAACCTATTTCAATTTATTTATTTATTCATTCATTCATTCATTTATGTATTTATTTATGTATTTTCTTAAACATAATGATAACAATTAAGACAAAGTTGCTAAAATTAAAATAAAACCCTATTTCACAGTGTGTTCACATCATTATATACGATTGCCAGCAGATTTTGCATTTGACCCCAGACTGAACTTTATATTCATCTGCTATTTCTGTTTTTCAGCACCTAATTCCTGGCTTCATATATTAATATGGCCTGGTCTGCTGGCTCTGCTGCTGGTGATCATCATACCCATCATGCTTTGCCATCAGTTTGTGAACGGAAAGAGCAGCTTCCCGAATGCGCTGGTAAGTGATTGTGTCGTATTCGCTGTGGGAAATTCCAGGTGAACATACTTGGAATCGGCTCCCGTCTTACTGGCAGTAAAAAGTCCTGTTTGACAAGAGCGTCACGTTTCTCTTAAGCTCCTGAAGGAACGCATCTTATCTGCGCATTGCTCTCGGCGACACAAAATGAGTTTATCATGTCGATTACAGTAAGCACAAACATCTGCTGCCAGATCAGCAGTCAAGGATTTTCCCTAGAGCACTTCAGCGCTCTCATGGATTATTTACCCTGTTTAGGAATTTGAGATATTATAAAAAGTCTTATCCGTTTGTGATGTGAACAGATAAATCATGCATGTTGATATTTGCTCAGTAAATTGGCTCAGTTTGGGTTCTTGTGTAACCTCATGTTGATTAATCAAGTCAATATTTGGCTTCATTGACAAAACGTTCCCTATGGACTCATCAATTCTGTTTCAAATACATGGAATCTAGAATCGAATATTAATCGTATGGGAATTTTATAAGTCAGGGATTACCAATCATTTTTGTCAGCCAAATCTCTTTGACCTGCAATATTTACTTGAAGTATCCTTGAGTAAATATTTAAATAATTTAACTGCACATTTGCATGTTCACGGTTCTCTGATGTTGGTTAATGGTCACATGACATGCATTAACCACTGACTTTTTTAGTGTTTTATTTTTTTAATTATTTTATTTTATTTATTTTTAGCAAGTTTTTTTTTAACATATTTATTTTAATTTTACATTTTTCTTGTTTAATTGGTTTTTAGTGTTTTGATTTTTTTTTTTAAATATTTTTTATTTGAAATTTTATGATTTAATTAATTTGTAGTGTTTTGATTGTTGTTATTTTGCAATGATATATTTTAATTTGCCATTTTTCTGATGTAATTGATTTTTAATTAGCATTTTATTATATTTTACATTGTGTTTATTATTTTTTTATTTGGTTGTAATTTTAAAACACTTCATTTTAATTTTACATTTTAATAGATTTTTAGTAGGTGTTTTATTTTGATTATTTTCAAATGATTTATTTTGATTTTACATTTTATGATTTCATTAATTTGTGGTATTTGTTTTATTTTGATTGTTTAGATTTTACAATAATATCTTAATTTAACATTTTTGGTGATTTAATTGATTTTGAGTGTTAAATTTTGATTGCTTTTATTTAAATTTTTACATTTATGATTCAGTTGGTTTTTAGTGTTTTATTTATTTTAATTTTACATTTTTCAGATTTAACTGGTTTTTAGTAGGTTTTTAGTATTTTGATAGTTTTTTAAAATGGTTTATTTTGATTTTACATTCTATAATGTAATTAATTTGTAGTAAATGTTTTATTTTGATTGTTTTTATTTAACAATAATTATCATTTTTAAAATCTGACATTTTTCTGATTTGATTGATTTTTTTGAGTGTTTTATTTCGATTGATTTTATTTTAATTTTTTTTATTTTAATGTGATATTTTATGATTCAGTCGATTTTTAGTAAGTGTTTAATTTTGATTTTCATTTTAAGATGATCTATTCATTTTAATTTGACATTTTTATGATTTAAATGGTTTGTAGTAAGTGTTATTTGCATATGATTCGATTCAAAATTTAGTAAAACTGCCTAAAACACAAGGTATTTGAAACACAGTCAGTATAAACTAAATATATAAGAAATATACAGTAGATGTATTAATTTCAGTGAAATAAACAGCATCTTTTGAAACTAAAAACCTTATCACCTAACAGATTTAATTATGTGGCTCTTCCTCTCTCTCTGTAAAACAGATCCTGCTAAAGAACAGAAGTCTTGCCTTTTATTCAGTTACCTGGGAATACATCTCTAAAGTGGAAGTGAGGCCCAGTTATCTTGAACCACAGGCTGTTTTTCCTCCGCGGAATTCCTCGATCTTGGTTAATGAGACCGCTTACGCATCTCAGAAGCCCTGTGACCACGAATGGACACACGATCAACCGGACGTCCCGATCCAGGACAGCAGAGAGTCTTCTGTGCACTACAGCACAATCTGTCCAGCTGGCACAAAAGATGAAACCAGCTCGGATTCGTTTGGTCCAGAATCCAGTTCGAGCTTCTTAATAAGCCATTCAGATGCTGAAAGCAGCAGGGGACCACTGGTGGTACCGGTTAGACCTGCTGAAAATGGTGCACTGCAGTTTCAAAACTATTTATTCCAGGTTGGTCAAAGTTCTCCAGCGCCTTCTCAGGACTCAGAAGGCTTATCTGGAGAACGAACTCCTTTGTTATCCTACCTTATTCAGAGGCGCTCCAGCTCATCCTACCTACCTGTACACGATTCTGACGGCGTGACGTCAAACTACAGGCAGAACTGGCTGCCAGGGATTCCTCTGGAGGGACAACAAGACCAGAGGACTTATATTATGAGGACAGATCACCTCCAGGACTCAGCTGAACCCGATGAGGAAACTAGAATTGGTGTGATCTTTTTGGACAGGTGGATGGTGGAGACGCAGGGATTGACTTTGTCTCGCAACTAACCGGCGGAGCTTCTTGTTCTTCTCAGTAGGGCTGTCAAAATGGCTGAAAAACTAAATTTGAATTTTGCACTTAAGTATAATCAATATTCGAATTATATTCGAATTTAAAAGGCACAATTTCAGTTAGGGGGAAAAAAGATTTTGGCTTCTCTCCTGAGGGCACGAGAGAGCGCATCGAGCAAAATATTACTAATGCACGTTTATTAATGCAATAAAATAACATGACTATCTGTGAAAAAGTGCATAATGTTTATAAACCAAATATAATTAAGTTGCTTAAACAATTAACAAAAAAATAAACAAAACAGCATCATATATGTGACCCTGGACCACAAAACCAGTCTTAAGTTGCTGGGGGTATATTTGTAGCAATAGCCAAAAATACATTGTGTGGGTCAGAATGATCCATTTTTCTTTTATGCCAAAATTCATTAGGATATTAAGTAAAGATCATGTTCCATGAAGATATTTTGTAAATTTTTTACCATAAATATATCAAAACTTCATTTTTGATTAGTAACATGCATTGCTAAGAACGTCATTTGGACAACTTTAAAGGTGATTTTCTCAATATTTTGATTTTTTTGCACCCTCAGATTCCAGATTTTCAAATAGTTTTATCTCAGCCAAATATTGTCCGATCCTAACCAACCATACATCAATGGAAAGATTATTTACTCAGCTTTCAGATGATGGGTAAATCTCAATTTTGAAAAACTGACACTTAAGACTGGTTTTGTGGTCCAGGGTCACATATGCATAGTTTAAAACAAAGGGACGAAGCCATTCACACAGAGTACTTTTTTCATTTAAAAACATGAGATGCAGTAGGACGGGAAAAAAAAAACGCCATAAAGACATGTTTTTTTAAACGTTGAACTTATAGTAGTTTTACATGGCTTTCTAAACATGTGGCTCTCTTGAGCGAGACGCGAGTGCAACGGTGATAGATGTCCCTCTGGAAAATGCGCAAAATATGCATTCTGTGTGAACGGCTTGGTTTCAGTTTTGACGTAAACAAGATCTTCTCCGCATTGATGTTCTCTTTTCTGCAGTATTTTGAATGAACAACGCAACACTGCCACATCTAATGGGTTCAACTGGATAGGCTAACAAAAGCATTAAAAATCAACAACACTTACATCATCATCGCATTTCGTGCACCACTGACTCGCCTAAAATTCAAATGCAACGTTTTTGCATTCGAATGTGGATTTTTATTTTAAATTTGATGAATATTCAAAATTGTAATTTTCTTTTGACAGCCCTGAGAAGTGCTTATCTTAGTACGTCCATGCAAGAGAAAAAGATGTTGAATGATCATCTGTAGGGTTTTGCCAGCTCATTGCGTCAGGTAGTTGCGTAGGAAGTGCTGCAAGTTTGAAACGATGCAAAAGGTGTATAATTTCACTTAAGAGTCTTTCCATGTGAAATCAACCAAACTTCAGAAACTTCCCTGGCTAAAATGTTTGATTTTGTTTCTTTTTTTCCAACATATTACATGCCATAGATGAATATTTACTGAGTAATCCACTAAAATGATCCTTTTCACCTGAGATTTGGAGCCAAATTACTCACAGGTGGGAAAAATGACAGCTACGTAGAGTTAATTTTACACAGAAATTGGTAGACTATTAATAAAATCTGTTGATTTTAGCAATCTTTGTTGCATTGTGCCAATGGTGACCATTCAAAAATGGGAAAAATGCAATTTTTTGTGTTTTTTTTCCAATGTTTGAATGCCTGTAACTCAAGAAGCATTAAAGATATCTTAATATTATTTTAGATGTTGCTTCTTAAGGCAAGTTTCTTTTGTAATCTACATTTTTAAGGCACAGTATTGTTCAGATCCAGAGATATTGGGGTCTCAATTTGGCTGCACGAGTAAATTGTTCAATTCTAGACATTTTCTGTGGTCAAAATCCAAATGCAAATTCAAAATAGTGGATTCCTTAGTAAATATTCATCCATAGCATGTAATATTTTGTCCTTCTTCCATATTTAGGTATTTCTATTAACAAAAAAAATATATATATATATTTTTTTTTTTTTAGCCAGAGACCTTGAGTTAACATGAATTGGCCCTAAAGGGAATTTCAAAAGCAATGAGTGTTTTCAAACTGGCACTTTGACTGAAACTAAGCTTATCTGTAGCATTGCCATTTTTACAAGTGTTATACCATTTGTTTGTCAATATGTCTATGTTCTAACTTATTTGACTATTTAATTAATGAATAATGCATGATTCATAATGCATAATGCATGAGTTCAAATGTAGACAAACCTGAAATACATGTTGTACTGTAATTGCTGTGTTGTTGCATTTTCAGAAACATTAAAACATTAACGTTTTTTTTTTTTAATACATGAAATGCACATGTAAACGAATATGTAACATTTATGGTTCATGTAAACAGAATTTTCAAAATCTGAAATCAGATTGGATTCATTCTGATGGATGAAAATTAGTGCATGTAAACATACCAAATGAGGAAAAATGTCATGCAACTCTTGATTTGATCAGTTTTTATTGACTGGATCATAAAAAGAGGAGAGGAATGGGAAATTAGGAAATTTTATGTTTTTGTTTTAATAGCACGCAGTAATGAATCACTTATAGTAGGCAAGGGATGCATTAAGAAAGTTAATGAGGTTCATTTTGATTTCATGCTGACTTTTATAAAACATTTTAACAATAACTTTGAAGGGTTTGGTCTTATTGCAATGTTCAGCTCAATACAAAGGATGACAGACCTGGAAGGCGTGTCTGCAAAAGCACGTCTTAAACTTAATGCTGGAAATTTCCACTCTCGTGAATTATATATTTGCATACCAGACAAAAGACTCTCATGTTCCTTGGAGTCTGTGTGAAAGGCTTCATGGGGAATTTACAGTCTGCAGCTATGAGGAAGTGCTGAAGTGTGTTCGGTGCTGCGAAATACCTCAGAAACACTGACAAAAAGTCTTTGTTATGGAGGAAACAAACATATAATTGCAAGACAAAGTCACTGCGGTGATTTTGCCATCATTTTGGGGAAAGAAAATCAGGAAAAACAACCCTAGTCTAAATCTTCCGTAACTTTACAACGAGTTTTACAGACGTTTGACCATCAAACATGTCAACTTCATTATGTTATTTAAATAATGTACTGTTCATCTCATATTGGACTAGCAGTGTATTGATTTGATTGACAGTTTTTTTTTTTTTTAAATATATATGTTCTTTCACTTTCATTTTTGATGTCATTGTGAATATTACAGTATATTGGTGCTCTACTGTAAGGTTTGTTGTGGTACATTATGCTTTTGCACAAAATGTCACCTGTTTTGCAGCACAGATCTCATCCACATTTAAACACTGTACAGAGAGAGCAAACAATGCAAAGGTCAGAGTCATTTTTATTGCACACTCATAAACCGTTCACAGTGATATGAGAAAATGGTTATCTAAAGGTGACAAAGTTCCTCTGTTGTTGCGTGACTAAACAGGTCACTTTTCACCCGAAAAACAGAAGGAAAAATTTATACACTGCCATTAAAATGTTTGGGTTCAATAAGATTTGTAATATTTTTAAAGAAGTCTCTTCTGCTCAGCAAGGCTGCTTTTATTTGATTAAAAATACTTTTAAAAAATTGTGAAATATTAATACAATGTAAAATAATTGTTTTCTATTTCAATATACTTTAAAATATAATTTATTTCTGTGATCAAAGCTGAATTTTCAGCATCATTACTCCAGTCTTCAATGTCACATGATCCTTCAGAAATCATTGTAATATGATGATTTATAATCAGTGTTGGAAACTGTTGCGTTCCCAACATTTTATTGATGATACAATCAATAAAATATATATATATATATATATATATAATTTTTTTTTTTTTTTTTTAAACAAAATGGATTTCTGCCATTGTTACTGTAATATCTCAACACTTGTTTTGGATTCTCATTATCCTCAGTCAAGTGAAAGTTGTAGTAGTAATCTTAAAGTTATAAAACTGTAATCATTAATAATGTCTCTCATCAGTTCATTATCTCCAGTGTCTCTCTGAGGCGTAATTAATTCAGATTCCCAGTGCTGGAAATATAATTTGGTAGATGAGCTTATTCTTCTCCCAAAAATACACAGATTAGATGTAATGTATTTTAATTTTCACAGCTCATTATGAAGTTGGTGATTGTTTTAGGTCGTGGTAACTTGTTAATCTGCCTTTTAAAGTTCAGTTCTTTAACTGTGAAAGAGTTTGTTTCGCCGTCTGTTTCATTCTGTGCTTGGTAATTAATTTAATGTCTGTTTAATGAGTGCTAATCAAATAGAACAGGTTCATGAGTTTGTAATGTGTGTGTTTTTTCAGCCAACGTTAATGAAGGTTGGAATGTTAATTTTTATTTGACTTTTTTTTAGGACAATGTGTAGAGCAGTGTAAAGCACTGTTGTAAAGAGCAGTGCATTGTGGGCATTAATTTGTGATCAGTGATTAAACATTCACTCCTCACAGGTGTGTAGAATACAGGTGAAAGTTCTGGAAGCTGTGAGAGGAAAGACAGGAGATGTAAATCTCATGAGGCTTTTATGGTTTTACATGGCTGTTGGTCAACTGCGTTCGTTTCAGCAGAATATAATTAAAATATTATATGTTAATAGCCAAATTCCCCACCACATTTCGCTTAAGAAAAAAACTGTATTGCACAAGGGCATAGGTTTGATTTTGGCATTGGTGGGGACATAACGGCAGACAACAGACATTTAATTGTTTGATCAAAATTATTGCTAGGGACAATTTAGTGGCTGGATATTGGTAAGGACATGTCATAGGATCTCTACTAAATCCTACGCCCTTGAAAATCATAACAAGCGATGGCCGTCTTTGAAAACTATAGTTCTCTTCTTCAATATGAAGAGCTCAAACAACAGATTAATGAGTTAATCCAAATTTCACAAAAAACTTACCCAAACAGAGAAATTTTGGTCCGATTTTTTTAATGTTTATCCAATCTCATTTTGTAAGTGACTTTTCTTTTTTCAAAGAAAGATGCTTTCTTTACATATATGAAAATGTAACTTCATTCATTTGTGTTTCCTGCTAGCTCAATTTCACATACATAAACAAAAATCTGGCTCTAAACCTTTCTTTTCTTTATTCAGAGTTGATCTATGAGTGCATGGAAACTATCTGAAGTTCTGTTAATCCTAAAGCAGTGAAAACTGCAACTCTGTAGGTTCTTTATTTGCATCGATGGTTCTATGAAGAACCTTGATCATCCATGGAACCTTTCAAATGCAGAAAAGGTTCTTTATAGTGGAAAAGGGTACTTTAGATTTTTAAAATGTTCTTCAAAATGGTTCTTTGAAGAACTGTTCACTGAAAGGGTTCTTTGGGGAGCCAAAAATGGTTCTTCTATGGCATCACTGCAAAAACGCCCCTTTAGAGCCTTTATTTTTAAGTGTATAGACGGTTTAATCGGGAGCACGCGCCTGGCCCGAAGTTAACTTCCAGTCTGTGTTTGTTTATCATTCTGGGTAGTGGTGCCGACTACAAACGCAGTTAAAGTTAAAGTGATGAGTAATGAAGTTGGGCTCAGGTTGTTGTGCTGTGGGATGTGTTTCCCATACATTTATTTATTTGTGGCGACCCGCCATGATATCAAAACTGAGCGATTTTCTTCATTGAATAAACATGAGCACGTAATGCACGTTTAAAAATCAAAACGAGGCGTGGGAGTTTTTATATCACTGTATTTCTGAAGGGAGACTGTCTTTAGAAAATGTTCGCTGTCATTTTCATTTCACCTTGCATGTTATATGCCTGATAAAGCAGCGTTTGTGAGCTCAGCGCTGCTTTGTGTACAGGCCAACAGCCGTTACCGG
>JAFVLL020019409.1:0-20899 GCA_021397915.2 Tor tambroides
TAAGCCATCATGGTGACAGACAGAAAACCCTCATTTACCCCAATAGCACCCTGATTCAGGCCTCTTTCAACATATACATACTGTTACAGTGAGGAATGAGCCATGCATATAGCGCTGCACATGACACAGCTCACAAGCTCAGGGAAATGGAAACAGGTCATTCATCGCTGTGGAGCTAGACTTTAAATAAGCCCAAATAAACAGTTTAAATAAACCATTTAAAAGTTTGGGGTCAGTAAGACTTTTTTTGAAAGAAAGAAAGAAATGTATTCAACAAGGATACATTACACAGATACGGTTCTTTTAAACTTTCTATTCATCAAAGAATCCTGAATAAAAAATGCATCGCAGTTTCTACAAAAACATTAAACAACACAACTGTTTTCAACATTGATAATAATAAGAAATATTTCTTGGGCACCAAATCAGAGCATAAAGCCACATATTAGATTTTCACTCAAACACAAGAGCCCTGAGTGGCTTACTGATTTTATAAAAATGCTGGAAACATGATCAAATGTATTTGAAAACTGCAATAAATTATTACTGGGACCGGACTGTCAATTAGACATTTATTTTGTCAACAATGCTATACTTGAGCATGTACAGAGAGTAGGCAGAGACATTCACATTCAGTGTTCTTTCACTTAAATTGACTGCAACGGAATTTAGATTTTCAACTACTAACTTGACAATATTAAAAATGTGGTGCTCATGGCAAGAGATGCTGAAAAACAGCTATATGCAACATCTGATGCATATATACACAGACCAACAATTTAAAAAAAAAAAGTTTAGCATAATGCAAGAATGTGTAACTAACTCTGAAAAATGTATACTGAAACTCAACTGCAGAATGGACTGCAGTAGACTGTACATTTTTATATGTCTATTCAATGCTTTACTAGTCTGCCAAAATAATATAACGTCATTAAAGATTTTCAAAGTTAAAATGAAAAATTCCATTATTAAACAAACACATTAAAAAACAGTTTTCAAAATGTGTTTTCACCTTGCCTTCAATATGGTAACTTGGAATTGGAATATTGATATTCATTTTGTTCATTAATTGGCATATCATGCAATCAATTTGATGATTTTCTTCTAAAATTAATTTTAAAAAGTAGTTAGAAGAGCCAGTAGTTATGTCTATGTCTATGACTAAATGATTGTGTTTTTTGTTTATGCGTGTTGTACAAGGCAATGAATGTGAACATGCAATGGTCTTGTGTACACAGAGGACTTTCCGCTAGTAATCCCAGCAGATTCAGCATCACTCCAGTGCAGCTGCTGAGGCCAAAAACACAACTCACTCTAAATATCACACAACTGTTATGGTATGGCTTCAAAGAAAACTACTCTTAATTCTGTCTCTTGTGAACTTTCCTTCTGTTTCTCTTTTTCTCTCTCTCTCTGGGTGGTTTAAAGAGGTTTAATCATGCTGATTGCCACGATTATGGCCATCTCCCATGGGTCTACTCTCTGGCCCTGGCCTCCACAGGAAGTCACACTGGCCACTGGCGATCCGTCTTCCTGTTCCTGCTCTTCTGCACACACACCCGACTGGCCCATTCAGTAAAAGAACACACTTCCGCAAGCTTCCTATACTCACACACACTTCACCACCTCACTAACAGAATGATTCATGAATCAAGACTTAGGGTTTAAAAGCATGAGGCCACACAGACATGCTGCTATTCAGTACAACTGCACAATTTTCCTATAAACAGGAAACTGATATCGAGCAACCTGATGAGTTAAAGGAATCTTCAGTACAAGTTCACATTGATTGCCACAAAAAAAAAACAAAAAAAACCTTACAATAGAAGTGATTGGGGCTAATTTTTGGAGGACCTAAAAGCAGAAATATAAAGCTTATCATTTTAGAACAACACATTAATTCTTTTTTTTTTTTTTTAATTAAACAATGGTTTACTGAACAAATTGCTTTTTCTTTAAATAAATTCAACTGCATACTCATACAGCTTCACTGCAAGTGCCTCAACTTTACTGTCAGTCTTCGGAGGGCTCTTTTAGAAAAAATAAGGAACTAATTGAAAATTCTCTGACTGAATTTAACTGAATATTCCCTAAATTTTCTACAAAAATACCACCCATCAAAGCTAAAACATCAAGCTTTGCATTAGTGTAATAAATGTCAGCCGTACTCATTATGGGAGTAAACCAGACCTTGCTGTCAGACGGAAGCTTTCTCAGTCTGCCTGTCTGCCTCTCCACCCTCTTTCCTCTCTCTCTCTCACTCTCTCTCTCTCTCTCTGATACCAGCTTAAGTAAGGGTGGATAGTTGGCTGGGTAAAGCTGGCAGCGAGACAGGAATGCACAGAATGGGCTGTGAATCCAACAGGAGGCTGTTTGAAGCTCACACACATTCCTCACACACTCCGTGTGACCAGACGAGAGAAAGCCAATGCTTGTCATCTGAGAGAGACTCAGACTCGTTGAATGGCTACACAGTGAAAGATGAATAGGAGCAATAAGGAAATGACTTCAGTCCAGAAGAATGTCTGATTTAATTGATTTTAGGATCATATGGCAATGAAGAAGGGGGGTCAGAATCAAGATGAAGGCTTCGCATAGGGCGATCGATGACCCTGGGAAGGTCAAAGGCCACCAGCTCAGGGCTAGTGCTGTCCCCCTGCACACAAAGCTCAGGGTTAAGAAGAGAAACGAGGCCAACACATGAGTCAGGCTAACATTTGTCTCCAGTATGTGTACATTGGCATGTATGTTTGGACTGTGGTTTTGATTGGAACAGTCTTCGTGTGGTTAAGGTGGTTAAGCGAACTTTATGTAAAATGTTTCGTTTTCAATACTGTGGTGATGCAGGAAGCACTGTTTACACAGAAGTCACTTTCACACCAAGCAGCTTTCTGTTGGTCAACACAGCGAATCTGTATGACCAACATGAACACAAGATCAACACGAATTCCAGATCATGAGAAATCCTATTGACATTTGGTGAAATTTCAAAGATGGTAAATTGAAATTTCAAATGGTAAATGTGACCACACCATAAGTCATAATGAATATTAACCTACAGTATGTAGTGCAAAAATAAATTATATTATTGTTAAATTTATCATTAATTTTGGCTTGATGCAACAAATTTGGCCAATTTTTTTTCCAGATTTTTTTTTTTTTTTGTCTTTTTATACACAATCTTTCCAACTCCATTTATGAACAATCAAAAATGGCTTCTAACAGTATTAAGTTATAATAAATTTAACAGTGCTTTCGCTGTCTAATAGAAAAGTGATCCTAGACTTTATACTGACACCTATAGAGGGGGATTGTCGAAGATGACATAACAGCAAATGCTTTTGGCAACCATCGATGCCATTGTCACATTGTGCAAAAATAGACAACTTTCAAAGATAAAGCAAGTAATATTCAGCTAGTCATGAGTTTGGTTGCTTCCAAGAATGGGTGACCCACATTGTGTAGTATAAAATCTTTGTCAAAGCCACTGATATGACTGAAGTCTTCATTTCAAGTTAAAAACAATTTCTTTTAGTTTAAAAAGAAAAATGTTTACAATAACTTTAATATTTAAAATTTTCCTCACATAATAAAAACATGTTTTGTTAGTCTTTGGATTGTGTAATATGCATGAGTCTTTGCTAGTGTGTGTGTGTGTGTGGGAGGGTCAGTTTAAGCTGGTGACACAGGTCATCGGCAGTTCCTCATATCTGTCATCATCTATCTCCCATCTCCCCTGAGTCTGGGAGCTCAGCCTGTCCAGACAGATGGAGCGGCTTGTCATGTCTGGCAGGTTTCCTCACAACAGGTGAACCCAGTGGACTCAGCGCCAGAGAGTATTCTGTGTTTTTTTGTAAACACCAACACACACACACACAACATTATCAAATATCATGCATTTCCTTCGGCTGACTGTAATTATGCTGTTTCGTTTTCTTAGAGAATGCGTCAATGTCCATCCCAACCCATATACCTGAAAGAGCCATGCAGCTCTAAATAATCCAGCACTGACCTCATTTTTGTGTGAGACTAATACCTAAAACAATATGGATATTTTAAATCAGTACAATCCAACACTTAAGTAAGGCCACGTAGGAACGGCCATCCAGTCAGGTCAGGAGAACAAAGGGCTTTCTTTGCCTTGTAGGAGAGGACATGGTTTGATCTTCATCTACATTCTAATGGCCATCCAGCCAGGTGGTTTGTGTGTGTGTGTGTGTGTGTGTGTGTGTGTGTGTGTACAAAGTCCTGGACACATTCCTGTCAATACACTCATTTCACCCTGTACATCAGAGTTCTTGTCCTGACAACTGTGGGGTGTTTCTTTGGAAGAGAAGAACATGATGACAACAACTGCACTCCATTGATGAGATACACACACACACACACACACACTTAAGCCATTGTATGGTTTTTGTGTCATGTTTTTGTGACTTTGTGTCAAGCCAAATTCCTTTCGACAATACTGATGGGACACACCTCTATTACACAATAATGGGATTCTGATTCATTCATTCAGAATTAATATTCAGTTAATGCTTTAATATGAGTTTCTATATCATTTTATTTTTATTATCATTTTATAAAATAATTTTGACATTTTAATATACAGGACAGAGGGAAATCTGCATAGATCCCATAAAAAATGTTTAATATTTATTTGTTTCTTGAAGTCAACAATGAGATTAAATGGAGAGCAAAATGTGACTTTTACTTAGGCCTCCAGCTTTTTTTTCCACTAAGAAAAAGACCCTCATGTTTCCTCTAGAGTTTCAGAGATCTCAACAATGTCTAACAATATCCCAAGGTTTGCCAAACTATCAATGCTTGCACTCAATATAAGATATTTCACCAAACATTTCAACCAAACATTTCTTATTAATATCTCCACAACTCTGAGCTATGATACAATATTTTTAAAATGTTATATTTTACACTGCAATTCCATTTTTTTACTAACACTTTTATTCAGCAAGGATGCATTAAATTGTTCAAAAGTGACATTAAAGTCTTTCAGTATCATGGTTTCCACAAAAAAATATTGTGCAGCACAACTAGTTTCAACATTGATGATAATACGAAACGAACCTGCATATTAGAATGATTTCTGAAAGATGATGTGACACTGAAGCCTGATGTAATGGCTACTGAATATTCAGATTTGCCATCATAAATGACTATTTAAAATGTATTAAAATAGAAAACAGGCATTGTAAATTTAAATATTTCCATAAAATTACTGTTTTCCAGTATTTTTAGTCAAATAAATGCAGCCTTGAAGACACTTTCAAAAACATCTCAAAATCTTACTGACCCCAAACTTTTGAACATTTGTGCATGTCAACAATTATCACATTTGAAACATCTCAGAGAAAGCCAATACTTCTACAAAACATACTCTATGAGCTAAGAGTGAGCAATCTCAGAACAAACCTATTTTCCCCTGGGGCTCATACAGCTGTAAAAATGGTTTCTATAATGAAGTAATAAACATCAGACCAGTTCAAGTGACATGACTACTCCAATTCAGTATTCGGTATGGTGCAATGTTCTCCATAATTCAGCCTGTGTCACAATGATATACACACTCTAACACCAGAATTCCCAGCACATCCAGTCAGTCTTGTTCTTTCATCTTATCTCCTCTAATAAACAACAGACAAACAAGATTTTAATCTTTAACACTTTCACAAAAACACTCACAAAACCGGCTCTTTACTTCTGTCTCTAGACAGAAGTAAAGACTTTTAATTAAAACTCCTGAGAAAAAAGGAAAACCCTTGTATTCTCGCAAGCCTCCTTCAGAAGATATCTCAAAAGTATTGCAAACTACCCAAGTCTGCAATCAAAAGTCGATATGAACTCAAATAATTCTCATTAATGTCTAAAAAATTTGTAAGACTGCAATTCATAAAACCACCCCTTTAAGAACACACTGCATTTCCGTAACCACAAGGGGAGCTATAGCTAAATATAAGCTATAAACTGATTAAATGTATACCTTGAATACAAAGTCGCTTTAGATAAAAGTGTCTGCAAATCGCACAAATGTAAAATCAGGGCAAAGCAACAGTTTGAAGAGAATCTTGCTTAGCGAGTTAGTTAAACTGTCAACCTGAATAAAAGCACATGCGGTTTAAAAGAACAGACAGTTGAAAGTAACTCAATCAGCCCCTTGAGTACTGAGGTTTTGTTCCCGCCACATCAACACAAGCTTGCAGCGCGTCGTTCCAGGCTTAATGTAATTGTTTCAAATTGTTTTACAAGAAAAAACAGGCGAGCAGACTAGCTCTCATGAGCTTAGCTTCTCTTTCATGTCTTGTCTCTGCATGCTGGTTCTTATTACAAATTGGATACTGATTTGGAGGGTTCTGAAGAGTATTAAAAGATAATTTAAGATAATTTCCAAGATTATATTTTGATCTGTTGGATTCTTATTATGTCTAATAAGGTCATTTTCACTTTCAACTTTGGGTTTGCGTGTTTGAGTTGTTAATTCTTATTATTTTAGGTTTTTAAATACTTTACAAACTGTTCCAATGGGCTTATTCTCACAGAGTCCTACACACAAGTCCTATAAGAGCTAAAATTATGGCCGGATACGTTAGCTTTTAGAGGAAATCAGAGGTAGCAGGAAGGTGGCAGTCAGTCCAGACAGGAGTGGAGTTCTCAAAAGCCAGATAACCCGACACACACACACAATCTTCCTGTTTATGCCTGCCCTCACATCCCACTCACACTCTACCCAGCCCAAACCCGTAACACTTTCCTCTATGTGCACAGCCTGCTCGGCTCTCAGTGTGTCTTATCTCTCGCCTCCTCAAAGTTTTTTTTCTCTCTCCTCTCTCTTTTTTTCCGCTCCCACTTCCCATAAGCGAATGAGATCTGATGCGGGCAAGATTGGGCACGTTGGCAGGAAGTGTTGCAGTTCTGGTTTGGGCTCTTTTTCTTCCTCTCTCTCGGTTTCTCAGTTTAAGGTGGTGAGATGTATGTCGGCGTGAGATATAAGAGAAGGGGGGACACAATGACACACACTAATGGAGGCGTTGAAACATATTAACCATCCTTGCCTTTGTGATCAGGCAAATG
This sequence comes from Tor tambroides, assembly GCA_021397915.2. NCBI lineage: Eukaryota > Metazoa > Chordata > Actinopteri > Cypriniformes > Cyprinidae > Tor > Tor tambroides. The sequence continues at coordinate 7,090 of JAFVLL020019409.1, forward strand.
TTTAGTCTCCTAATGACCCCCACTGATCCAAACAAACACACTCAGATAAAGAGAAAACCAAGGGGAGGACGGAGAGAAAGAGATGACCTCTAGGAACAAGCCATTGAGTTCAAGCGGGTCGCAGATAGCCTGTTTAAGTCTTTGAAAACAGAAAAACTGGATTATTGCATCCTTAAATGGCACACGCAAACAGAGTTACTATTTCCAAAGGTCTTATCTTTAGCCCTTATCCGTAGGACATGAAGCCATGTCTTTTAAACCGTATCATCAAAGCGCAGCACTTACTCATGTGTGGGGGGCTCCTCTCATATCTAGATACGTCTTATCTGTTGGAAAACAAACATCTGTTATTGTTAGCATTGTCTGTCAAACTGTTAGTTAATATTAGTTCATCCTGAATGGAAAATTCTGTCATCATTTGCACTATTTACTCACCCACAAAAAAACTCACAAAAAGCTGTTATACCTAAATTAAGACCATTTTGAATTTTTTTTTTTTTTAATGCTACATACACATATGCGTATGCAGACACACAAAATAGAAGTTAACCAGCACTGACACAGGAGATTCATGGCAAGTCAGTGGATTGTGCCTCATGGTTTTTACAATGCAACAATAGGGTCGTTAACCTGCCTGTCCAAGGCCAAATTTACACACACTCAGTTTACACGCCGCCTTTAAAGCTTTCCGCTCTGGTCTATCAGGGCCTCTTAAACTGAACATATTTCGCCACAGCTTTAATTCAAACTGTCAGAGCGGTTGGACAAACAAGTTTCTAAAATGACTGACAGGTTTGCTCAAGGGTTTTGTGGATCCACTCTCACAATGTGAACGAAATGGATAAGATTGTTTAGAAGACAGACAAAGATAAACACTACAGAGGCTTTCGACATCGACCTCCAAGAGTCCACAATACATTTCAGTGTCAGAATGGATAAACAAATGATTTACATGAAAACGTACTTGAAAAGTCCCCATGTTGCAAGTGAGAGCTTGTATTCAATTCCATCAAAGCAACAGAAACAGCACTGATGTGACAAGCAAAAATGTAGGATACTGTGTGTTTTATTTTCGTGGCTGATTTATGTGAACATTTGCATGAACAAACTGGTTGTGTGTGTGTGTGTGTACCTACCTACTTAACCATTTTTTGGGGACAAATTTGTAGCCAAAAGTGAGCTAAACATGAAAAAATCTCCTAAAACATCAATTTGGATATGTCCTGATTTGTAAAACTGGTATAAAAATAAAAAGTTTTTTTTATAATTGTAAAAATTTATAAATATATACAATCATTCCAAATTTTCTCAAAAGAGTAAGATTTAAAAACTTCTTTGGATACCTTTTTCAGATAAAGTGGATAAAGTTGATCAAAATCTTTTTACATTATATTGTTACCAAAGATTTCTATTTCATATAAATGGTGAATTTTAACAACTCTCACTGACCGCAAACTCTGTATGGTAGTGTATACATTTTTAATAGTTAAAAATTTAACTTGTATAAGAATAAATAATGTTTGTTAAAGATTTACTATAAGGACTTAATATTAAAAGTATATTTTTAGAACAGATGCATATCAAAATTATAGTTAATAAATTTATATGTATTGTGTTTTATTCCGTTTTTTAACAATACAGATAAAAACACTAAATGAATACTGAAAGAAGCCATTGAATGTATAGGTAAACTGGAATATTCCCATCTCTAAAGAGAGGTAAACTAAAGGTAGTCTCAAACTGGAGGAGGGATGAAAGTGGAAGTGGTGGTCTCTCACCTCCTCCACAAATATTTCTGCTCTGCTCAAATAAACTAGCTGGGGGTTCATCAAAGTCTCATCTGGGATGAAAACGTCTGTTCAAACAGGCCTTTGCGGTAATAAATCATTCTCAAACTGTGTGATACAGTGTGAAATACCAAGCACAGTGCAAACAAACCAATGGGCTTTTACACGGTCAATCACACACTCGTCAACTCTACCTGCAGTCTCAAATGTACAGGAGCGTGACCTGTGGAAATACCGATGAGAGCATAACAGCCTGGTGCCACGGGGTCGTTTAGGTTACATGCTTGTTGCTAGCCTGTCTTCAATTGTTGTTTGGACAATGGCTTGAAAGATCTGAGCAGTGGTGAGAAAAAAAAAAGTAGGATGCTGAATGAAGCCAGGAGTGAAAAGAAAGAAAGAAAGAAAGAAAGAAAGAAAGAAAGAAAGAAAGAAAGAAAGAAAGAAAGACCCCATGTTTGGCCTTTTAGGGTGGCAAAAGATGGAGTTCCTCAGCTGATGCTGTGGTAAAGACAGGAAAGAGTAGCAGAGATGTAAAGTGAAGATTCTGGTTACTATTTCAGTCAGCTCTGTGGAATTTCCCTATAAACTAAGAAGGGCTGCAGGATTCTTTAGCTCTATCTTTTATCTCCGTCCACTTCAACCAGAGGGGAAAATCAAACAAAAGCACACACCATATGTAGTAACATAAACACTCTAAAAAGACTCACACCCCTTTGCATGTACATACATATATATATATATATATAGACACCCAGAGAGATCAGAGAGACTGTCAGATTTGTGATTTGAAAATAAGACCATTACTATTATGAACCATATTAAAGAGACACATAGATGGATGGATGGATGGATGGATGGATAGATAGATAGATAGATAGATAGATAGATAGATAGATAGATGTGTGAAATCATCTACTTGCAAAGTTCATGACACAGGAAACGGATTTCAAATATCTTGGATGCTATCTGACTAAATTCCTTTAGCAGTTGCTCGAACTTGCACTTGCATCAAACTGACTCATATAGAAACCTGTGCCAAACGGCTAATGGTAAAGGATGAAAAGATATATGATGACAGAGTGAGGGAAGTATGCCAGAGAGATAATATCTTGCTTTTATTCCCTTCACTATACATTGACTACAGGTCAAAGTAGCTGTGATTGCAAGGAAAAAAATTCAACTAAAACCAAATCCACACTTACCTCACCATGGCGGGACTCAATACTCATCCTTGCAGGTATGAGTTGTTGTTTACAGGGATAGTTCCCTCATAAATGAAAACTGTCATCATTTTCTCACTTTCTTGCAGCAGCTGAACACAAAAGGATAACCTCTGTGTAACTAACAAGCTATTGTATGACTTCAAAGAGGAGCCTGACAGCCTCAGTCCCCATTCCCTTTCATTACATGAATGGCCAGGATATTCTTCAAAAATTCACTTTTGCGTTTCACAGCCGAAAGTCATTCAGGTTGGAACAACATGAGGATGAGAAAATGATGACAGGAGTTTTCATTTTTGGCTAAACTATCACTTTAAAAGATTTAGCGAAGGCACTTCAAATGGTTTTACTGTGTGAGGTAAGAGGCTACAAGGTTGAAGGTTACTAATTGAATTCCACCGAACAGAAACAAAGTTGAATTTGCCTGTCATTTGTTAAGGAATTATGCCACTGTGGAATCTGCAATGATTGACAGGTCTGGTGATTAAAGGAGGGGCTTTCTAGAGTAAAGCAAAGTCTACTGGAGTTCTGAGTGTGTTTGTTTATTGAGAGAAAAAAAATGAAAGTGACACACAGGGGGAAAAAACAACAACAGATTGCATTAAAAGAAAATCATTGCCGTTTGCAGTGTCTTTACCCATTAATGCATGTATTTAAAGAGCAATAATTCAACCAAAGCACACAAATCAAAGTCAAATGGACATCTGACACCTTTGAGAATATAAACCTGCACATTTTGTGCCCACTCTGCATACCAGAGCCGAGGAGCAGGCGCCCAGGCCTGACTTCCGATCGTGTGCACTATTGATGTCCTGGCCTGCGTGCTCTCATTGTCTCCCGCCGTGTTGTCATTGAGGCTTTATGCTTTGCTTTTGTATTTTCTCTAAATATGAATGTTTTATCCAAACTGGCCCAATTGCTTAACCATCCATACGCTACTCCACCCACCGCTTCGGTAAGACATGAAAACATGAGACTGAGCTGTGTGAATACACACAGATGCACACTCAGGCATCTCGATCGAGTCTGTAACACATGCAATTTCATATGTTTTGATAGGCAGATATAAAACTGCTCATTTTAATGGAATAATACCTAAGGAGCCAAATGTGAAGCCATTATCACAGATGACTTACACTGAAAACCATTTAAATGCTTTAAAATTAATCCATGAATCACCTTGATGTTTTTACTAAAGTATATAAATCTGATTGAAGCAGACAAGGCCAGCACAGTGACAGAACTAGTCATTCACTTTGCAACAAAAGTATTTAGCTTCCCCCTCCCCCTCACTTTCACACAGGAAGCTCTTCCTGAGCTGAGGTCATAGAGACTGGGCTCTGGAGGAGCGCTTCAAATCCCAAACCCTCTCTTACAGTCTCTGTCTTTCTCTCGCTGAGTTCCCACAACAAACTGTTTTCACAAGAGAAGCAAACTTCTTCAAGTATAATAAGGGAGGCCGGGGCTAGATGTCACACTAGGAAGTGGCCACAAGGGTTATATCTAAATAACAAGAAGATTCAGTCTAGTCTAATTACACATATATATTTCTATATGTTGGTTTCAAACATATAGTTAAAATAAATACTGGGAAAATTTTGTATATTCTGTCCTTTAAGTAAACAAAGCTTACAAAGAGGATGCACTATATAATGAACTATATAAGGATGAGTTTAACTAAATTTATTAGATCTTTAAGGAGAAGTTCTGAAATTGACTTGAAAATACATCCAATATAAGAAAAAATTGCCCGGTTTCACAGACAGGGCTTAGACTAAGCCAGGATTAGGCCATAATTCAATTAGGACATTGAAGTAATTTTTATAAACGTGCCTTAGAAAAACAAAAGGCACTGATATATTTTAAGATCAGTCAGTGGAAGTTTCTTTCAGTTGAAACAGCTCAAACTTACATTTTAGTGTGGGACTAGGCTTAAGCCTTGTCTGTGAAACCGGGGAATAAGTCTACTTGACTTGCCATTTGTCTCATGCTATAATTTCAGTTCAACGTTTAAATGAATTAATGAACACTACCTCAATAAGAACACTTTAAGACATCTTTGATTTAAGTGTCTACTACTGTAAAACTATATTACAATAACATGTTATATAAATGTTATTATGAAAAAAGGTGTTTTATAATTTCAACATGAATACAAAATTATGACAATTACGTTTTAACATTTTTATGTAGGCTATTTTGATATGATTGTAACCAATGTGCTTGGGACAATAAGAACAATAAACACATTACAATGTGCTTTTCCCCAGATATGTCAGGTCTAAAAACTAATTAAATTTATGGTTAAGTTCCAAAGTCTTTAGGTAAAGCTACACGATGACTAAAAAATAAACTCAAGAGAAATACTCACTTGATTTAAAACTGACAACTAGGCTATCTCCCCTATTACTTTGGGTCACTCTGTGACCTAGAAGAGAAAGGTGATGTTAATAAAACGGAATTAATATATTTTTAATATCATTTGGGACTAAACTTTCTTCTCCAAATTCCAAATTCATACAACAACCCCTTTAAATAGTGTGATGGATCAAAACCCCATGGCTTCAAACGCCGAGGCGGAGAACAATTACATAATAGCATCTCCTCCCTACAACACCCATTACACCCACCCAATCGTACAATCACAACTTTAGAAGTAAATCAACACAATCTACTATACAGTTTCATATCGACCGCTATCTGATAAGCATTTTCGTGGGTGAGCAGCAACACAAAACATACCTTTGCTCCCTGAATGTAAACACAGCCGGGCGCACTGCGTGTTCATCGCGTGTCCACATGGCGGCAGAAGTGAGTCTACACCCGGTGATGTTATGCGGATCGTCCGTTACCTCACTGACCTAACAATGAGATGCTGCTGAGTCGCTCTGATCCATTCACAACACGCTCCATCCTGTTTGAACGCTTATAGTCTGCAACTGCGTTTATGTTCTGAATAAAGCAAATTACAGAGTAGAGTAACAAGCACAAATAAAGCCTATCAAGTCATTTCAGACATTAAACTAAACTACTCGTCTCTTAAAGTGACAATTTGAAAATTCAACCACCAACACCATCATGTTGTTCTAAACGCGTACAACTTCTTTCGTTAAACACAAAAAAATATGTTTATTAGAATATTAAAGGGACTCCGTTTACTTTAATTGCTTTTTCCCACACAATGAAAGTGACCATAGACTGAGATCTGTCATTCTGTCCAACATCTCCTTTTGCGTTGCATTAAAGAAGTCATGCGTGTTTAGAACATGATTTTTTATTTTTTATTTTTGAGTGATCCATCCCTTCGTTACTGGCAAAAACACCTTAGATAGCGCAAACTGATGCTCTTTCCAAAGAAAATCACACAGCACATACCTCGCCAGCGCCCCGCCCACATGAGGAGGAGCCATGTCTCTTCTCTTCTAAGCGCTAGCAGCGAGAATAATACTTCACAGCCTCAAACACAGAAGCGCAGAACAGTCTTCAGTCGCCCGCGTAGATGTGCGACTCCAAACGGGGGCACAGTGACTGCGATAAAGAAGGGACAAGAAAACGCACTCAGAGGTAGGACGCTCACGTCTTTTAGCGTCAGTTAAACTAGCTGTTTCATTCACGCGAAATATTATTTCTAAACTATTTGCTTGTCTGCTCGACTTGCTATTGAAGGAGTTTGTGTCTTGTCCTATAATTACAGTCCAAAGTTTAAGTGAGTTAATGAACGCTATCACAATAAACAATGTAGAGAGGACACTTCAAAGACATCTGTGGCTTAAGAGACTGCTGTACAGAACTGTATTACAACAAAATATTATATTATGGTGTTTTTTAATTACTTACAGATGTCTTTATGACAAAAGCTTTGTACATTTTTATTTATTAGTAGTAGTATTTAATAACAATTATTATTATTATCATAATTTTTTACAAATATAATAATTACAAATAATGCATTTACAGTTCAAAGTTTATTTAAGAGTATTATAATGAATATTTTCACACTATACAGTGAGGACAGTGAGATGACACTTAAAAGACATTAAAATGAGAGTCGTTAATAAAAAGATGTTTTCCTTTTTACCTCCCAGTGTCTTTGTTGGGACAGAAGCATTTATTTTTAAAAGCTATGGTGATTCTAAGACATCAATTTGTGTCTTTCACAGGGAGAATGCCAGCTAAAACCGTGAACTCCGATTTGGAGTTTGACTCCTTGCAGCCTTGTTTCTACCCGGACGAGGATGACTTCTACTTCTGCAGACCAGACGCTGCACCGCCTGGTGAGGACATCTGGAAGAAATTCGAGCTGCTGCCCACTCCTCCTCTGTCCCCGAGCCGGGCAGCTCTTCCAGGGGACCCAGGGGAGCTGGGTGCTGTGGCTGGGGATTGCTCTCTGATGGGCTTTGGATTAACGGACCCGTTGGACTGGGCTTCCGAGCTTCTGTTCTTACCAGAAGATGACATTTGGGGGGCATCAGACGGGGACCTCTTTGGCTCAGTTTTGGATACTACAGACAATTCCATCATCATTCAGGACTGCATGTGGAGTGGCTTCTCAGCACGTGAGAAACTGGAGCGGGTGGTGAATGAGAAACTTGGGAAAGCTGTCTCTGCTCCTACCGGTACTGAAGCCGGTAAAGACACGACAGTCAAGACACCCGAAATGAGCCACTCTATACCGGAGTGTGTGGACCCTACCGTGGTTTTCCCTTATCCAGTCAACAAAAGAAACGGGAGCAGCAGCAGCAGCAGCCAAAGTGTGACACAGCTGAGGAGCCAACATTTGCCTCCAGTCAGTGCAGACGAGACTCCAAGCGACTCGGGTAAGTGTCTCCTGACATGCTGTTCATGTGAAGTTGTTAAATTAAGTGTTCCCTAGAAACTGTCACTGAATACATGTCATGAATGATTTTTTTCCCCATTTTTCCCAGTTGTTTCTATGTAATTCTATATGTGTATATATATATATATAAATATAATTATTTATAATTATCTTACATAATTTTTAGTTTTATTAATCAGCATTAGCACCAAATTATGATGATGCAAAATAGTTTGCCAGTCTATAGTTTGGCCTAGTTTGTGAGCGGTCATTGGGGTAATTGTTGAAGATCATATGACAGGCCCTGAATCGGATTAGTGTGTGACATTCCAGACTGTTGGTCACACACACAAACACACACACACGCGCACACATACACTCAGTAGTAGTAGTGGGCGGTGATGGAGAGTTTATGTAATACTCGGTCTGCATACCCAGTAGATGGCGGTAATATTTGATGTTGTCCATGAGGTTGAGCCATTTGGCTGAATAGCTCATGGTTGAAGATTTAATGCAGAGAATAACGTCACTGAGCCACATTACACAGGAAAACGGGTCCTTATCTGCCCTCCATTAATCTGGTTTAAGGCATGAAATCACAATCTAATTTGAGAATTTATTAGGTCACAGGATTGGGTTTCTTATTATATGCAAGATTGTTTTGAAACATAACTGTTATTAAAAGTGATATATTTATTTATGAATTGAGAGCTCTTGATTGTGTAAAACCACAGGCTCAGATGTTTGGGGGAGTGTGAGTGAGGGCAGATTGCATAAAAGCCAAGCCCCTAAATTCAGTGCCCCCCAATAAGTCGCTTCCCTTGGAAATGAGAACTTGTTTCAAATGCAAATCCCCAACGACAATCACACGTGGGTGAGAGAATAAGAGCTGGCACTGGCCACCAACATGCGAAAAAAGGAGGCATGCGCGTGCATCTACGAGAAAGGCAAATCCGCCCCCCCCCTCCTTTCTGCCCAGTGGGCTGAGCTTGGCAAGCCGAGCATCTTCCAGAGAGGTGCAGTGAATGATAATCACAAGAAAAAAAGACGAGGAAGGGGAAAAAAAGAGATGATGGGTCATCTCTCTTTACAGGGTGACGGCTTTGAACAAGTGGAGCCTTTCCTCCAGCTGTCTGCTTGGCGCCCCTCCAGGGCAGCGGCTTAAGACGCCATCAGATCAGTGTTACTCGGCAAAGCCCGCGAATAATTGGAGCACACGATTACAACGCTAGTTTTTCCCGCCTGTGCTGTTATCCCTTTTCGCGGCAAACCAGTGGAAAAGGGGAACGCGCTGACTGTCTGCATTCTGTTGGAGACTAAATTGCCCCGTTTGGTCTCTCCTGGCAGACGGTTTCCTGTAGGGAGCTTTTGAAGTGAGAGGCTGTGGGCTCCAGTAAATGCCAAACAGTCTTCATGTGTGGCTTAGCTGATAATCACGTCCATTATCTCATAAACATAGCTCTCGGGCGTCACACTGAGGCCGTCTTGCCATCTAAGCTTAACTTGAAATGTGTCATCAGTTGAGAAAGCACCAAGTGAAATGTCTAACTTTACAGCAAAACAGCTTTTGTGAGAAGATATGACATGACGAAATGCTCATGTGCTCGCAAACCCCTTCATTAGGTGCCGTAAATAGAGGGTGTGTGTTAAAGTAGAAAGTCAAATCTAAGATGGTCCAGTCTGGGGAGAATCCAGCTCCTCTGTGTTTGACAGAGCATGTTCAGATGATTGCATTGAGCAATTGTCTCATCTGCCCACACAAAGACATTAACTCCAGCACACACCCAGAGAAAACACAGGCATGTTTCCTTTAAGTGCACTTGTTCATACCTGTGTACCTCTAGAGCAATGGTTGCACAACAAACCTGCTAACCTAAATCCCCTTTTTTCCCTCTAGATGATGAGGATGATGAAGAAGAAGATGATGATGATGATGACGAAGACGACGAAGAAGAAGAAGAGGAGATCGATGTCGTCACGGTGGAGAAAAGGCGTTCCGTCACCAGCAAAATAACCAGCACTGGTCTGTCTGCCGCCTCTAACTCGCAAGCGTCCACAGGAGGGCGGCTGGGATCCGGGGTGAGCAAAGCTCCACAGGAGCTCATTCTGAAGAGGACGGCAGCAGCCTCCATCCACCAGCAGCAGCATAACTACGCAGCCCCATCCCCTTACTCCGACCAGCAAGACGTACCCAGCGCTCCCCCAAGCAAGAAACTCCGAATCGACAACAGCACTATAACTCTACGCACTGGCAGGAACCAGAACTCTTCCCCGAACTCCCCTACTAATGGCGTACCAAGCCAGCGAATGAGGAAGAGCGACTCCAGCAGCCCACGATGCTCTGATTCCGAGGACAGCGAACGCCGGCGAAACCACAACATCCTGGAGCGCCAGCGGCGCAACGACCTGCGCTCTAGCTTCCTCACTCTGCGCGACCAGGTGCCCGAGTTGGCGCACAACGACAAGGCGGCGAAGGTGGTCATCCTGAAGAAGGCCACCGAGTACGTCAGCTCCCTGGAAGCCCAAGAGCTCCGACTCCAGCAGGAGAAAGACAGATTGCAGGCCCGACGACAACAGCTCCTCCGCAGGCTCGAGCAGGCCAGGACTCGCTAACCCTTAACCCTCGTTAGCCGAACGCCTCACAGCTAATGGTCGACGTCAAATGACGAACGGCGGACCGCTAAGGCTAACGGCCTCAATTAAATACTAGGGACACTCACTGCTGACACTTTTTTGCACATTTTTTGACGTGAAGAATGTTTCAGGTTTACTTTGTCACCCCAATCACGTTACAACAAAGTTGGGTAAACCCACTTCCCCTCAATGGCAAGACTCTCATGAACACAGCTAGTCTTCAAAACGTGATTGGGTCGACGAACTTTGCGAACTTTGTGTTCACGCTCTTCCTGCAAAACGGACACTAAACAAATGACACGAGACACTTCGAATGGCTATAATCTCTCACACCTCACTGGTGCTGAATCTCATGGATGTACCTCTGCGCACCTTGATGTCAGACACTTTTGTAAATAGATTAGATTTTAAAAGAACGTACACTCAGTCTGCCTTGTTTTTGTATACGATTATCGTCTTTTGGTTTTTATAAAGATGTCAAAAGCTGCCAATAACTAGACTGGAAGTTTATATACCTTTAACAAGTACTGTAAGACCTCAATTTGTGAGGATTTTTGTAATATAAGGACACATTGTTTTGTTTTTGGATTCTTTTTTGTCTTAATAATCTCTGTTATGACACGCTTTACTAATTCCTACATTTATGCTTTAGTGTGCTTCTGATACATACTAAATTTGATACTTATATTTTCGTATGAAAATGAGTTCTGAGTAGATATCACTTTATCTTGTTTTTATCCTTTTTTCTACCTTAATTTCTTTTGTACAGAAAATTCTTTCTATCTCCATTTATAAGGCTTCTGTTCTTTGCTGTCTTTCTCTTTCTTTGTTTATATATTTGTAAGTATTGGGTTCATAGAACTGGGTCAGTGGGAAAAAAAAGTGTTTTTTTCTCCTTTTCTATAATGTACATTTTAGTGCTGCAACTCACAGCACTTTGAAATACCTCATTTTGAAAAATAAATAGACATTTGAAAACAAAAGAGCTTGTCAAAGGATGAGTGCTTCTGTATCGCCGCTAGTGTCGTTTGAGTCCTGTCAGGAATTGAGAAACAAAACGCTGAACTACATTTCAGACATGCTTGAAGCCCCTCTGTGGGCGGCAACATCCACATTTCAAACAGCCCTGAAAAACTCGCTACGTTATGACTTTCAAGGGGATGCAAGTTATGACTTTGAAAGCAAAAACCCACAGTTAAATCATACTGTCAAATAAAAATACCTGTCACTCATTTCAAGCATAAATAACTGGACAAATCTAGTTTCTCTCTCAACATCGTCAAAACTGACTTTATCATTAGATACTTGAAACAAATCTAATATCTACATACTTGAATTGACTCCTGTTTTGAACAAATCTCACATTTGCAGCATGTTTTGGACTTTTTTCCTAATTTTCTTTTCAACCTTTCCTGTTTTTCATTCGTCAAGCCATTCTCCCTCCATCTGCTTCGCTATGAAGAAAGATGTGGTTGACCAAGCCCTCTCTGACAAAGGAGAACGAGTATCTCCCTCGTTATTCACTCTCTCTCTCTCTTTCAGTTGATTTAGAAATCGGCAGGGCACATCCACATGCACTTTCAGGCACTCATACACAAAAACAAACGCTGGCACACACACTCTCAGTGCGAGTGGATATGAAAGCGTGCGCAGCGCACACTCAGACTGGCCCCCGCAGCTTCTTACCTCATTGTTCTACGCGTTACCATGGAAACTAGAGCAGCTGCAGCGTGGCAGACTTCAAGTGTGAGTGTGTTTTATTCTATTTGTGCATGCGTGTGTACGTGTACGTGCAAATGGCGGGAGAGGGGGGCGTCTTTTGTGCGGAGGCCATTGTGACCTGTCCGTCTAATATCCTGCTGGACTGAGGAGCGGGCTTGTGTTTACTAACTTCAGTCACATGGCCTGAAAGCTGACTGAAGACCCGCCCACCAATGTGTCACAATGAACCATTTTCTCTGGTCCAAAATAAACAGAGAGAATACGAATTCTACTGCTGCAATACAGGAGAAACAAGGTCTGGCTGAGCACAGAGAGAGAGAGAGAGAGACCTGCGATTATAAACTGGACCGTCTAGACTGATTGGTTACATAACAGTCTGTGTTGTAGATGTGTGCGTGTCTGCGATGTTTGGTCCTCAGGATGAGGTAACCATGGGACCCCACTGTGCCATCTGGCCGATGGCTTATCCTGCCTGGTTATGGAAAAAAACAAAAACAAAGCCTTGAGCTAAGACAATAACACACCACTGATAGAACTGGCCACTGTACAACACTCTGTATGTTATTTAGTTTTTCAAACCTGAGATTTTCAAAGATACGGGTGAATATGGATAAAATGGGAGACTTTCTGATCATTTGTCATTGATGTTTTAAAATTTGATGTTTAAACCCTCAAACATTATGGTTTTAAATAGCTAAATATCTCCTCTATACTTTACAAACATTTAATTTTTTTCATAATTGATGAATTTCACAATATTAACATTAATGTGAAGCTGCTTTGAAACAATCTGTATATAAAGCACGATTGGTGTAAAAAAAAAACATTCAGAAATTGCTAGTAAATTTCACAAAAAAAAATAATGGCAAGTAATATTACATGTGCAATTTTGAGGTGAAAAAACTAAAATAGCATTTTCTTGTAAAACATACTCCAATTATATTTATTTACAACTTTGAAAAGTCATTTTACAATGTATAAATAAAAAACACTTAATTGAAATGTTGTATCAATTTACCTGTATTCACCCTTCATGTGTTATATGTCACATTATGTTCTCATATTTCTTTCTTTTCTCCCGCTCAAACATTAGCTATTGCTGTCTGATTGATATGTACTGGTCTCAGACGTGCATGTTGTCCTATAATAAACTTGGGGACAAGAGCTTCATACTATGTGAGTGTATGATTGTTTATGGTATGGTTAAATATGTGTGTCTATATTTGAATCAGTCTCAGAAGGGGTTATGAAGTTCAGTCAGAAGGGATTGAGTTCAAAGCACAGATTTTGAGGGGTTTGATGGGTACCATCAAAAGGTAATGCCATAAAAACACTAATATATATATATATATATATATATATATATATATATATATGCAGTATAATGGCATTTTCAAAACCCCACACCTTAAAAAATGTCTCCTCTGGAATGTTCACACGCCAGTAGTATTCAACAGATTAGCTGTGCCGTGTCAGCCTGTCAATCGAGCCTCTGCTGTATGAGGGGACCAGCGCTTGTTGTGGAGTCACAGGATGGACAGCATATGGAAAACTGTAGACAGACTAAAGACAGGATTTACAACAAAAGCCAAAGTCACAACAACATGCTCTGATTCTTATCAACCGGCACT